>MU677494.1:46025-108833 GCA_026770625.1 Nicotiana glauca
TATTCATGGGCACTATTCACGGGGGGTACTGTTCATGGCTGGGTACTATTTTTGCAATTTTCCTAAGTCCGAAATCACTCCGAGACACCTCCGAAACACTCTCGCGCCCTCGGGGCTCCTAACCAAACACATACACTAACTCAACAACATCCTACGAACTTAACCGTGCGATCAAATCGCTAAAATAACGTCATATACCACGAATTAAGCTTAAAAATCCAAGAATTCTGACAAGTTTCATAAAACATCAAATTTTCCATTTTGAGTCCGAAACACGTCAAACGACGTCCGTTTTCAACTAAACTTTACATAAAGTGATTAAACCATATATAAGACCTGTACCGAGCGCCGGAACCAAAATACTTGCCCGATACCATCACTTTCTAATCAAATTTCATTTCCATTTCCCTTAAATATTTTCAGAAAATAATTGTTACTCAAAAATTTATTTCTCGGGCCTGGGACCTCGGAATTCGATGATTCTTGTTCCTATGAGTCACAAATAATAATACGAACATAGATCTTCAATCGAACCTCAATTCGGAGATCGCTTGCTTAGTGAGATGTCCATTTCGCTCGTTAAATAATTAACACATGTTTCACGTCAAAAACTCAATCGCGACTTGATGAAATTAAATCAAACTTTTCAGATCACTCATATAATTGAATATTAAAATTCTGGAAGTCTCGAAATCAAATTTGATAGGTGAGATTTTGATCCGGGTGTCGGAAAGGAATTCCGAGAATTGCTATAGCTTCGTTAGGTGATTTGGGATGTGTGTGCAAAATTTCAGTTCATTCGGACGTGGTTTGGTCGGATTTTTGATCGAAAGTGTATTTCGAAAGTTTTTGAAAACTTAGGCTTAAATTCAATGAGTTTTGAGTAATTTGATGTTGTTTGAGGTGTTTTGATTATTGGAACAGGTTTGAATGATGTTATGAATTATGTTGGCATGTTTGGTCGGGGTCCCATGAGGCTCGAATAAGTTTTGGAAGAGTTTTTGGAATATTTTTTTTCGTTTTGAGCATAAGCATGTAATGATCCAAAAGTCCATTTTTAGTGCTAGAGATTGTATTGGTTAATGGGAGTCCTAGCCCAAGGGCCGTTGTATTATTGTAAAGGCGCCATGTGAGATTTTCAAGAAGGGCCTGATTTTTTATATTGGCTTTGACTATGCCAATTCCCCCTAATTACTTAGGATTTGTAACAGTATCCCAATTGATTAAGTGGAGTCATTTTTTCTCCAACGTAGAACCCCAAAGGAAATTTCTTTGGATACGGTCAATTTGTTTAAGAGTTTTTTTTTTGGGTATAAGAAAATATTGCATCACATGATTAGGAATGTTACTAAGAGTATATTAAATCAGGGTTACTCTGCCAGCTATGTTAAGGCAATTTAATTTTCAGTTTGTAAGTTTGGATCTCATATTGTCCAGGATGTATAGGAAATCCTTATGATTTGGAGATTTATTAATTATTGGGAAACCCAAGTACCTACCAAAGGATTTGCTAATAGAAATATTTAGTGAGTTGAAAATTTGTTCCTGGATGGGTTGGGGATAGTTAGTAGAAAATATAATTTTTGATTTCTTGAGATTGATTTTTTGACCCCATAATTTGCAAAAAATAGAAAGGGTATTAGTGATGGCTTCACACGTTTTGTTATTGACTTTGGCCATTAATGTAAGGTCGTCTGCAAAACAAATACGAGATAGGTTAGGACCTTTTGGATTTAGTTTGATGGGATCCCAATTCGCACAATCGACTTGGTGATTTATATATCGGGAGAGCATCTCGAGACAAATAACAAAAATATAGGGTGAAAGGGAATCATCTTGGCGAATGCCTCTAGTAGGCTTGAAATAGTTTGTATGAGTGCCATTGACGAGGATGACAATGTTACTAGTGGTGATACATCTCATTATGAGATTTGTGATTTTTAGGGGAAATTTGAAGTAAACAAGAGTTCTATAAATAAAGGACCATTCTAGGTAATCGAAGGCTTTTTCTAAGTCTAATTTAATAATCATGTTAGGCTTAGATGCTTTAATTTTCTTAAATTTGTTGAGAACTTCCTAGATGATAATACTATTATCACAACCCCTTTTGTTTTTAATAAAACTAGATTGAAAAGGACTAATGATCTTGGAAATGAGGGGTTTAATTCTGTTAGCTATAATTTTAGTCATAACTTTATAAATAGTATTGCAAAGGCCTATTGGGCGAAATATTTTGAGTAGGTTAGCATTAGGCACTTTAGGGATTAGGCAGAGGTGGGCATAGTTAAGAAGTTATGGAATTATTTGCATTTGAAAAATATTTTTAACATAAGTAATAACAGAATTTCCAACCACTGACCAAATTTTTTTATAGAAGAAAAGATATAAACCATCTGGACCTGGAGCTTTCATGGGTTTAAATGAGAATACAGTATTTGATATCTCTTGGCTAGTGACAGGTGTATCCAGGAAATTTAGACACAAACTATTAAAGCGTTTAGGGGAGTTGATGATTTATGCCCTATTCGAGATTGAGAGAGATGTGGTAAAGATGTTGCTAAAATACTCGAACGTGTGGATTGTAATTTTGGAGGGATCATCAATCCAGTTGCCTTCCTCATTTTTAAAATAAGATTTTTTTTGTTTCTTCTACGGATTAGTGTGGAGATGTGAAAAAATTTTGTATTTCCCTCACCGCTATTTAGCCAATTAACTCTGGATCTAAGTTTCCAAAAATCCTCTTCCATTCTAAGAACATCATTATACTCATTTATAAGCTGATTCTGAAGATTGAGTAGGAAGGAATTATATCTATGGGAATTTTGAATACCATTAATTCTAGCTAGAAGAATTCTCTTTTGTTTTTAAAATATTTCCAAAAACCTCTTTATTCCACTTAGAGGCTTCATGTTTAAAAAACGGAAGAGCCTCTTCAAATGACCTGTTATTCCAATAATTTTTAACAAGGTTGAAAAATTGGGGATGAGAGCATCACATACTTTCTAGCCGGAAAGGCCTAGATGCTGGATAACTAAATTTTGGGTTAAACTTGATTAAGAGAGGGTTATGATAACTATATGTTCTAGGCAAGTGATTCACTATGACATTTGGGTATTGATTAACCCAACCCTCATTTACAAAATATCTATTAAGATGTTCCATCATGAGGCCTTTACTTCTTTTCCTATAGTTTGTCCAAGTATATTTAGGACCCTTAAAATCAAGGTCAAAAAGTTCACAACTCTTAACCAAATTCCATACCTTGGTCGTTTTATTAAAGTTAATAGGTCGACCTCCCCATTTTTCCTAAAAAGAGAAAACATCATTAAAGTCGTCTGTAACGAGCTAGGGGACTTGATATTTTTCATAGATATTAGTAAGGTTATACCACATTAGTTTTCGTTTATAATTATCAGTACTAGCATAAATTGTACTTAAAAGCCAAGGGTTTGATTGGGGAGTACCTTGATCATCGCATGCAGTTCCTGATCTTCTCTAACAACCTCATCTACTGTGATCATGTTGTGCATCCACATGATGGAAATCCCACACGAGCAGCCATCTGATGGAATTTCTACCATTTTAGAGAAGTTGAAATCATGTTGAATAGAAACATGATCCTGCATGCAAGTTTATAAAAGAGCTACCAGGCAGGGTCTATGCGTATCAATGATATCCCTGAAGTTTCTATAAAAATTTAAATTTTTCTCTTGTCATGTTCCAAACTATAAAATTAATTGGACGTGTCATTTGTAAAGGTTGTCTGTTGTGGTTCCCCTAATTCTCCTCCAAACGTAAAGGTGGGCCTTCCTTTAGAAAGGGGTTGAGCACCACTACATATTTGCCTGTTGTAGGGTTTAGTGGGGTCCTGATGTCCATCGAGCATTTGAACAATGCTGCTGGGAAACTGATGATAGACTTCTTGTCTTGCTTGTCCTTGTAGAGAAATATTGCTATTTCTCTGAGGATTTTGAACTCTATTCGAGATTCCCTTAAAGTCCTTGCTACTGCCTCCCCTTGCTCTGGCAGTGGATTTCCCAAGTTTTGTACATTGGGAGGTGGTTGGACATCCACTGGAGCAGGATTTTCCTGGTTCTGTGGTATCACAGGGTTGATCACCTGTTGAGCCTGGTCTGTAAAGAAGGGTAGATTCTGTAGAGGTTGGACCCCATAAGCTGGGTTGAAGTGAGCAGGAAGGCCCCAACGACCCTTCATGGCTTGGATTAGAGCTGGAGAGGCATTTGGAGTTATTGGATTCAAGATGTTAGTCAACCAAGTTTGGTTGAAATAGTTGTTCATCGCGCGTTTCATTCCCTCCATGATCAACTGGGCTAAGAAGTTGGAGTTTTGGAGGATTATGACAACCTCCTGACCCTATATGTCTAGGCTGAATGATGCTGCATAGCCAGAATCCCTCTCTCCAACCAGGATTGAGGTTGATGATTCATTAGGAGTAGGGTAGTTGAGTAGATAAGAGGATTGTTATGAGGTGGAAGTAGAGGAATTTTGTCCATTTGAGGGTGGTTTATGCGTGGTATTCTGAGGAGATTTGTCCTTCGTTAAAGAAGAATAGGTAGACGAAGCATTATATGTATGAGAGGGGTATAGAAAATCTGATGCTTTGTAGGGTACTTGAGTAGTAGTATCTTGGGAGATAGATATGGAAAATATGTTATCAACTTGCATGGAGTCTGAGTGGGGTTGCGTAAGATTTTTATCCTTTGGAAGAGTAGGAAGGTCGAATGTCATTTGTTGAAAAGGGGAATACTTGTTTTGCATGGTGTTATTTTCCGGTAGTTTATCCTTAAAACCGTGGGTAATCGAGGATTTGGAGGCATTAAGGGGAGCCAAATGGCTGGCAGGGTAATAATTCTTATTATTTTTTGCCATGTGGCTTGAGTTATCTTCCATTCAAACTTGGTTGTGCCTAGAGAATGTCGAAGAGACGTTTTGGCCCTTTTGGCTTATACTATTGTTTTTCTGAGAAAAGGTTTGTGTCAATTGATTGTCATGCGACGAGTCTAATATATCAAACTTATTAACTGTGTCTAGATTAAAATTTCTTGTAGTAGTAATAGGGTTTGTGGCAGAAGAAATTTTTTCTTTGTATATAAAGTTTTGAGTGTTAATATATTTCCCATTGTTGGCATTAAAGATTTTTGCCTTGATACCCACGTTCTCCTTGTATTCAACTTTTTTGGTGAAGGCTTTTGGATGAGGATTGCCTTTAATGTGATGATTTTTTTTGTTTGGAGAAGGAAACTACCTTCCATTGGTCCTCCTCGATAATAATTGGTGAGAGATCAGTGGATCTGGGAGAGGTAGTGTTGATATGGGAAGGATCTCTACAGACATAGCCACATTTAGGCTTAGTGTGGCCTAATCTACCGCAACCCTTGCAAAGAAAAGTTTTCCTTTCATAAAGAATATGTTGCTTGTGAGAGCCTATATGGATGAAGGGAGGGACTGGGTAATCTAGAGGAAGATCAACACATAACCTAGTGTATCTATTGTCGCACCTCCTTTTTCACCTACTACACCCCGAGAAGGGTGTAATAAAGGAAGTTTTTCCAATTAAAGGACAATCGAAACAAAATTCGTTTGTTAAGAGATTCAGAATCGCCACTTGGGAGATTTATGGTGTCCCAAGTCATCGGTTGAATCCCGAATCGAGGAAAATAATGACTCTGTATTACAATCCGCGAACCAGAAATCCGGATAAGAAATTCTGTTAACCCGGGAGAAGGTGTTAGGCATTCCCGAGTTCCGTGGTTCTAGCACGGTCGCTTCACTGTTATATTTGGCTTGAATTATCTGATTTTAACAATTATGAACCTATGTGCAAATTTTATTTTTAACCGCTTTTTAATTAATTTTAAGGAAAACTGAACGTCGTTTAAAATATGTTTTTGGATTGTGTCACATAAAATGCACCCGTAATCCGAAACATATTTTATCCAACGTTTTAGGACTTGGATTTGGGTCACATGAAATGCACACCCGAGTTTAAGGAGGTGACTTTATTAAAAAATCGCGCCTAAAGTAACTAGCGCGTTGTTATTTTGGGAAAATCCGTGAAATTTGCTAAACGTCCCTTCCCGAATTTTAGGTATTTATTATAACCAATTATTGAGGGCCCCGCGATTTAAGCATTTGTTTGGCGAGGCTCATCTCACTTTATTGTTTAAAAAGGCAACCTAAAGCAACTATAGCTCTCTATTTTATTTGTCTTTAATAATAAAAAAAATATCCTAATTAATTAATAATATAAAATTCGAGCTTCAAGTTCAAGTCCGGATTCAAACAAGAAGGGAAAACCTCTTAGTTTGCACCTGCTACCTAACTCGAAAGCCCAAGCTTATACTATGTTGAACTATATATCAAAATCTTTAAATTGGGCCCAATTGCTGACGAGTGGGCCTTGGGGCCAATCCAAACCGAACAAGCTTAACGGGATGCCTGGAGATCCAAATGTCGAGTCCCTGGGCTAATGGGCCAATAATTTATTTAACGTCCGCTTGCATTTTTCATCTCATGATCAGTTTTCTTGTTCCTTTATTTATTGATGCATATTACTAAAGTTGACAATTAAAAGAGAAAACTGAATTTGACAACGAACCAAACTAACCATTCTCAAGCTATTTCAAATTAACATTATTAGATGAACTAGACTATAAGACTTAACTACATGAAATTCATAACCATTTGGAACTTGTTTTTACAACTATTGCAATTAAAACCATCATTAATCACTAACATTTGGGGACCTAATATTATTTACCAACATTATCCAAATTAGCATCATTCACTCACATGACTCGCGATTTCATAATTGGAAACATTAAAACAGCATGCTGGAAAACTATGTGAACCTATTTCTCTACGACTATTGAAAACAGATTAGACTACGCTACACTATACTAGCAACATAACTTAACAAAACAGAACTACTAACTACTGGAGTCCCCTGCTCATAGGCAGGCATAGAATCAGTTCATTATCCACTAGTTAAAAAAAACAATCTCGAAACAGTCCCATTATAGTTCCCAATATACATCAAATAGTTCACACAGTTGTTCGAGATACCATTAAACATAAATGACTAAACTAAATATTAAAGCTAACAATGGTTCTAAGTACACTTAGATGGACAGATAACAACTTCTCTTCATGGATTCCCAAATTGTTCATACATGTGAATTATATTCAAGATCATTAAAGGCTATGAAAGTGTACCTGGAATTGCAATAGAAATGAAGTAGAAGAAAGATCAGCAGTATCAGTAATATCAGCAACAACAACAATTCAGAGCAGTTCACAGCAGCAATTTGAAGTTCAAATAGCCACAAACTCAGCCCGAAAAGTTGTAAAACAAAACAACAATAGCAAAACAACCACAAAGACTCTACTAAACTTGAACAGGCTAAAAAAACAGAATCGATAGATTTTAAATAGGTCCAACAATCAGCAGGCAATAGAAATCAGTGTCTAGAATCCCAAATTTTATCTAAAACCCAACGGAACATTACCCTTTTTTTTCAAACCTTTCCTATGCTTTAAAAAAACTGACCAGCTCTCTCAAACTCTTAAGGTATCCCAATTCTCAAAATGACATTTTAGAGCTGAATGCCTGAAGAACTCTCCTTGACTCTCAGTATTCTTTTTCAGTCTTTCAGTATGCGTGTGTCTTTCAATGAGTGTGTGAGTCCTCTCAGCTCTCAGATTTTCAGAGTTTTTTTCAGTGCATGTGTGTGTCTGGCAGAAATGTCTAAAAGAACTCTCTTATTTTCATAATGTATTCCCCTTTTTATATCCTCTCAAACTCTTTTTCTCCTCATTTTAGGAAACTAGTGGACAATTAACCAACTTATTTTAACCCTTAAAATTAGCAAGTGCTGTCTCCACTACTAGTTGTTTTTTTAAAACTATTTAATACCACTTAACATTGTCTTTTAACTTTTGCAAATCCACTAACACTTGTCTCAATTCAATCCTTTTAGAAGCCCCCTTTTCAAATTCAAATTAATCCCTGAATTATCCCTGAAATTCCCTGTTAATCCTAAGGTAGACTCCCCATTTTACCCCCATGAATACCCATGTTATTACCCTTACAGTCCTATGTATTTACAAATTAAGTTACACAATTCCTCTATCAAAATCACATAATCAAAGTGTCAATTTCAATACTTAGACAGCCTTATCAAGAAACAGAAATCGTGCATCAAACACCAATTGAACAACTTGAAACTGGTATTTACGAGAACAAACAAACAATGTGTGCCATATTTTGAAGCGATTACACTAGCCATCTAATTAGGGAATCAAACAATACTATTATGCTGATTTCAATCATATTCAAACCAATATGTCTAAATTAGAAATTGAAATTCTGATAACCTAATGTCAATTCCAGTTATTTAACAATCAACACAGAAGCTAACTAATCTAAACCTAGAAATCAGAAAACAAAACAAACAAAACCAAATAATTTCGAACATGAAAACTAAAATTAACAGAGATAGATATGAATAAGTAAACTAAACTAAAGCAAAGAAACTGGATTCGAGGCTAAATCGTAATTTCAATCAGATTGGACCAATCAGAATAGGTGTAGAATAAAAGAAGAAGAGGTAGAGATGGAACGAATGCTAAGGAGAATAGAAATAATATGAAAACTTACCAGTTCAAACTTGACCTGCTATTGATCCTTTCAATTACACCGCAAGATGATGTCCCTCATCTGTTCTTTATCAAGAAAAGGTGGAGGACATCATTTCACGATGTAATTGGTTCTAAGACTTCAAGAAAGTGAACTCTTGACCCTGCCTGTGTAATTTTATTTTTAGGCTCTTAGGGCTCGAACCTTTGATTCGATATTTGAATCGTTCCAGAGAAGTTTGAAGGAAAATAATACAGGATTTGGGGCGAGGAAGTGATGGTGGTTCAGTGGTGTAGTTTTGGGATTGATTGGAGATGGCGCCGCCACCGGGGAATTTTGTGGCGCGCTAGGGTTCATGTGGTCCAAAAAATATTCGACGAGTTTTGGGGGGATTCGAGGGAAATAGAGTTGGTATTTGGGAAGAGGAGGCGGAGGGGGACCTAGGGTGTAAATTTGGTGGCCATCGGAGGTGATGCCGGAAAAGCTATTTGGTTTTTCGAATATTCGAAGATATGGGTTGGGATTCGAAGAAAGATGAGGGTGGCATGGAGATAGGGAGGTTGAGGTGAAGAAGTGGTGTAAATTTAGGAGGGGTTGGACCACCGGAAGCGCCGTGAGGCGATTTTCGGTGGGCAGAGCACAGTGGGGGAAGGCGGAGGTTTGTTTGGTCTCTAAGGGCTTAGAGACGATGAGGCGAGGGGAGGGGGGGTCTGAAGGGGGGTAGGGTATGGTTTTGGCCTTATATACTGGTATGGAAATTTGATCCAGGTCGTTCGATCAAACGAGATCAACGGCTTGGATCATTCACTTAAATTGGAACGGGGTCGTTTTGTTTTTGGTAGGGGATTGGGTTAGTCCAGGGGAGACGGGTCGGGTGGTGAGAATCTCTCTAGACCGTTCGATCAAAAATGATTCAACGATTGAGATTGATCGACTTGAAACGTCGTCGTTTCATTGAGGCTGGAGACAGACTGAATCGTTTGATCTAATGAGATCGACGGTTCAGATCAAGTGTGACAAAAACGACGTCGTTTGGTTTGGTCGAGAAGCTTGACCGGATGGGGCATTGATTTTGGGCTTGCTTTGGGTAAGTTTGGGTGTGTTTAGGGTTGGGCCTTCTCAAGAGTATGGGGTTTGGCCCAATTCCGGGATCTCTTCTTTATTTCCCTTCTTTTATTTTCTAATTATTCTCAAAATTCATACTAATATCTCCTAAATTAAATTATAGATCCTAATCAACTTAAAATACTACTTTGTTCAAATTAATAATTATCATACACCATTTAAACACCAATTTTTAAAAAGAGAAATCACACAATTTTGACTTTAACCTCTAAAAAAATGCGAAAATACATATTTTTTATGATTTTCTTTTTATTTTTCTAAAACACTTAGTTATTAATTAACTCAAAAATGTCTATTAACTTGTAAAATACAATTACAACATATTTTATGTATTTTTTATTAATTTAAACACATAAACATGCACGGACACATGCCAATAATGACAGGAAATACCACGAAAATTCACAAAAATGCACACAATAAAACAGACAATTTTTGTTTTGATTTTGTGGGAGTAATTCATGTGAGGCAAAAATCACGTGCTGAGATCTACCCCTTAAATTAGCGGATGTGCGAGCGTCTACTTTTAAGAGCTTGCCAATTTTATTACTGATCCTTGCGAGAATGGCACTATCATAATCCTCTGTGGGAGTTGGGTAAGTCTTAATCAGACAACTGAGATGTGTAGTTTTTCTTTAGAAGCTATAAAATTAGGAATCCATTTCTTAATAGACAAGTAGTGGCCATTGATGAACCATGAACTTCTTGAGAAAATTTAACTATATAAAATTTATTATCCAAATCGATGATGGGAAATTGTTCTGAAGGTTTCCATTGTTCATGGAGTTTCTTTTTGAGATATTGATGAAGGATACGCTTACCAAATAATTTGATAATAACCGAGTATTTCTATGGTTCATAAAGTCTTTGCATTTCCTCTGATGATAGAATAATTGCTTGATCATTGTTTGGTGGATCTTCCTGGTATGGGGCCTTCGGCGTGTCCTCATAGTAATCATTTGTAATGGGAACGGAGGAAACATGTTGATCATGCAAGAAGCTTATTGGGTCTGGGGATATGAGTTTATCTCTAAAGGAGGGCCGCCTCTCATCAACCAGAGTTCGAACCTCAATTACTGGATCAGAGGGTTTTGGAGGTATAGATGTGTCCATTAAGGTAGGGTCTATAGTGTGTTGGGACATGAATTTTGAATATAAAGATGAGTGCGAGGATGAAAGGAAGATAGAGATAAGGGAGAGCTTCTCTCACTAAAATTTTATATGATAACGCACTTTATTATGTCCGCTAAAGACTCCTTTCAAGTATTGGGAAAATCAAATTTTTTTTTTTAAAGTTCTCCTTGACATGGCTTTTTTATTTAAACTTTTAAGCGTAATGCGTGCGACTTCTGTTGTGATTTATTAATTTGTTGGATAGTTTTAACGTGTATACAAGGATTCAAAATCTTTTTTTTTTTTGCATGTCAATAAAATTCTATTATTTTTCAGCATCGACTACTTTCATGTGCGACAAATATGCGAATTTTCATTACTTAGTACCCGCTGAAGTATGATTTGATTTTTCTTTCCTTTCATATGTTGTTTCAGTTTAAAATCCAGATATTAGTACCATAATAAGTTTCTGATTTAGAGAAGAGTTTGATTTTTGCGTAGTTTTTTTCCATTCATTTGTTCACGAGAAATAAGGAGAGGTCTAAATTATAATTTGGTATAGAATATGTTTAGGAATGGAAATACAAAAGTAGAAAAAGATAATCAAAAGGTTAAAAACAAATTTTAAAAAAATTTGTCCAACTCTCATGATTTTCAAGAGTGATGACAAAATCAAGTACCTTGATAGTATGTAGTATGTCTGGCAGATTATATTTATCATAGCAGAATTTTAGTACTTAATCCTTCTATTTCAATTTATGTGATATTTTTGAGATTTAAACTTCTTAATTTTGACCATTGCATTTGGACATAAAAAAATTTAGTTTTTCGAAATAAAATTTCCATATATGAAAACTACGTAAAAGAAAAAAAATATTGTAATCACAATTATTATAATTAAAAATATCTAAACAAAAGAATAATTTGCTTGACTATCGAAATCCAAACACCTTCACGTAAATTTGGACGGAGGGAGCATAAAATTCAAGAACGTGTCTATTGTTGGACCGAATCTAGGAATGGAGCATGTGATAATCCTTAATTAAGAAAACCACAAAAAATTATGAGATATATAATTAAAAATTAAATTGATCGGCAAGCTATCATATTATTTTCTATAAATTAAATAAATAGAAAATTTTACTTTTGTTCTCCTGAAGAAAAAAAAACAACTTCTCTCAGTTAGTGACTCTATTTGTGTATTTAAGAATAAAAAATAGATCTCCTAACAAAATAAAAAAACTTTTAAATCATAAAACAGTTATATGTTATTGTTAAAACTAAAAAGTAAACATGAAATTTTTTGAAATTGAGTAATGAAATTATTTAACTTGAACAAAATTTAAGTTTTGAATATATTGACTGAAATGACTATTGACTTCTAAGGTAGAGTTTTTTCTTTTATGGAATTGCTAAATAGAATCGACAATCATTATTTTTGTACTTACACTTTTGTTTTCACTTTTATTCTATGGGTCACACACAAATTTTAATATAATATTTAAAGTTTTACACTTACAAAGACAAAATACACACGTGCAATGCGCGTGTTGATATATATATATATATATATGTGCAAGGTTGCTCGAAGTGAAATTGAACCGTCAATTTTAATTGTAAAAGTGCATCCAAAGAAGTATGAGTTAACGTGCACATATCCTTCTTAACCTAGATACGGGAGCTGAGGCAGACGTATATTGTAAAGAGAGGGGCCAACAGGAAGGTTCTGCAAAAATTTCATATCTACATGTATGTCTTTAAAAAAATAGCGATATACTAGTAGTGAACCTGATATACAAAGCAAGTTTTGGTAATGTAAAAATGCAATCCGACTTTTGCCTCTGGATGGGAGGTGTATTACACTCGCCTCCACGTCATTGTCATGTCACTGCAACATCAAAGCTATATCATCAGATCTCAAATTTTGTTTTACATGTCACCTAAATCCTTCTTCTTCACTACCCTACCCCAAACCCACCACCACCACCTTCGATTTAACCTTCCAAAACCAAAATTACGGCAAATGAATAATTCAGTAAATGTCACCATTTCTCCATTGAACATTATAACAGCTAGAACAAAAAGTTAGAAATTTTGTCCATAGATATTTCTTTTTTCTTTTTTTCTTCTAAAAATGTGTTTGTCCATGAAATCTTGTATGTTTTTGGAAAAAAACACTTTTTCAAAATTTTCAGAAATTTTTGTTTCTCCACTCATAAAATTGCAATAAATTTTCAAGTGAAATGCATGCCCAAACATAATTTCAAATTTCAAATATTATATTTCAACCTAATTCCAAATACTATTTTTTTTTCAAAAATTACAATTTTATGTCCAAACGCGTACTGTGTGAGTTCTTCAATGGATGGGATTGACTTGTTATATTCTTGTACTATAGGGCCTCGACTTTTCACTATGATTACCCAAAATGGTATGTGTAGCTATTAAATTTGCTAATGTTTGTACAATTTTGTCATTACAAATGTTAGATTAGATGCTTCTGTTGTTTAAGATAAAAAGCTTGGTCTGAATTTCGGGAGTTATGGTTCTCTTTTACTTTTAAGTCAAAGTTCTGTTTTTCCGTGGAATTTAAGGTTCAGGGATCAGCTTTATATGAGGATTGGTTTGTTAATTTTTGGATCTTGCCATCTCAACACAACGACCTGTTCCAAGAACCTGCTTTTTCCTCTCCACTACTGCAAAACATTGGTCATAGTTTATGACTATATATTGAGAGATTTTACTTCCAAATGTCCAAACTTATATCGAAGTAAACTAAGAGTCCACCAAACTATATAGAGAACTACACTTAACGGTAAGCAAAAGATTGTGAAACCAAAAAGTATAAGGAACCAGGTACTCTACTTGTTCCTACGATAAATTGGCAGCAAATAAAGAACACACAATATTTAGGGGATTAAAAATCACGACCTACCCTAGTAGAATTTTAACTCCACTAAACCGAGCAAGATTCATATTAAAACCTATTGCAATCTAGGAATTAAAATCGTAATCCCTCACCCCTTAGAATAACTCTACTATAAGCCCATTGCAATAATTCTATTACAAAGCAACAAACCTTGGCTAACTCTAGTCAAGCAACTAAACCAAACAGTGGTTTAAATCTGTCCTACAACAACACTTCTTTAAAGTAGTGTCGGATTACAAATGATGAACAAAATAACAAGGACTCAACAAACCTAAAGACTTAATATATCTTCAATCTCTTGATTTGATCATTTTGGGTTGCAGTAGCTTTGTTCTTGAGAGAGGTGGTGGCTAGCACTTGAGAGAGAAAAATCAATTTTAGGTTTTGCAAGTGTTAGTAAATGAGTTCTGTTGCCTCATGTTGATAATATGTGTGTGTGAGTTCATAAAAAATGATGCAATGGAGTGTCCCGTACACTACACGCTTCAACAGTGCTGTTGCACTGTTGCCAGTACAATGCAGCAACTTTAACAACTGTAAAGTTGACTTGTACTATGACCCGAGGAACTAATCCCTATATGTTCCCTCTGTTGTTCCCTTGTCTGATTTCATTGAGAATTGAACTAGACATTTGACTAGTTGCTCTGAATGCTAAGGAACCAATTGTATCAGGTTCCCTATCTGGTTGTCTCATAAAATTTGTCAAATCATCAAAACGGAGATGCATAACTTATCATTTTCACCATTTATGATGATTACAAATTTAGAATTGATATTCTCTTATGAGAACCAGATTTCACGTTGTACCCCTACGCATCAGCCATATTCCCCTTGAGAATTTATTTCCTCCCTTTCAATTTTTACTGCACGACGTCCAAGGGAACTGATCAGATCTGGTCCCTATCTGGTTCCTCAACAACGTTTGGCTAATTATCAAAACACAAAATTGCATAATTTATTAATTTTCCTATTTTTGATGATGACAAATCTAAAATTAATATTCCCCCTAAGAAACAGATTCCTTACACATTCCCCCTACGGATCAGACATATAATTAACATATTAACAACAACGTTCTCCCTGCGAAGTAATCTATCTTTCATGCACAATACAGAATATCAATTTAATTTTGTCCCCCCCCCCCCTTCTGTTGACACCTATGTAACTTCCCCCTTTTATCATTGAAAAAAAATTAGACAAGTAAATGCAAAAAGAAATCTAGCAAAGTTAAACTTATGCCACTTGTGTGCGCACAACATAGCTAAAAATAAAATACAAGAGTATAATATGTATTAATAGATGACGGTGCTCATTACGTTAGGGAAAGAAGAAGCATTGTACCAGTAGCGTAATTACAAACATTCACAAGTCAAATAAAACTAGAGTACCACAGTCGAAAGCGAAGGACAAAAAAAGACATCGTAAGATTAAATAGGAGCTAACAAAGGGGTAAGATATGGGACACTGGATGGAGAAGGGAAGGAATATTTAGCAAGGGCTTTGAGGAGATTGTTCATGCAAGCAATAATAGCCCTTTAATCGTTGATCAGCTGCTTATTTAGATTCTTCATTTGGTTGCGCAACTCTACCTTTTCAGCTTTCATAAGGGTAAGCTCTTCTCCTAGAGCATTGTTGGAACCAGGTTCCTCACTATTTCTTGTCCTCTTTATGAGAGTATTCTTCTTCTCAGCTGTCTTTTCCTTCACAACATCTTTCCCACAACTAATTTCAACAACTTTTGTAGATAAAACCTTTTTTTATTTCACAGAAACTGCTTTATTAGATGTTTTCCTGACAAGAGGAGTAAGTTCCTGAGCCGTCTCCTCATTCTCAACCTCTATAACATTCGCCGGAGGCACATCTTCCTCATCAAAGAGTCTACTTTTCACAAGACTTCTCTTTTCCTTTTCTCATTATTCTCCTTCGATATACCGTCAAGAGCAATCTTTTTCTCCTGCCTAGTGGTGGGTTGTCTAGGAACAGACACTTTTGCGACTATCCCACCACTATTAGTAGCAATAAACTAGACTACAAACAGATTATCTAGGTCCTCCTCATTATCACCAGTATCTCCCTCCAACATAGACTTCATCTCTAGGTACACAACCTCGAAAGAGACTATAATAAGGTGATCAAAAGAGGTACCGGTCACCATTGCCCAAGGATTATCTAGTAGAGCTTGGAATTTTATCCCAAGTAGGAGGAGAGAGCTTCTCTTGGGATCTGTAGGCTCCCCTGCAGTATTGACCGGTGCCTGGTCATTTTGAGGAACTAGGTCCCCATTCCTTCGTCTTCCCCTTGAGTCCAACAATAACATCATTGGGAAAAAAACCTATAACTAACTTTTCATAGAACTAAAAGGTAAAGAAATTCCATTTGTATCACCCTCAGTATCCATTAATGCAATACCAATAGAAAAAGGTGGAGCATCGATGAAATATTCAGATCAAACCCTTAAGAATAATGAGTTTCAGAAACACCAAACATAAGCACACCATCCACCATATCAGGAACCGACTCTCCGATCTAAATGGTTGTGCTTCTTGATATGGAGACACAACATGAATGTATTTAGTGGCTTTGAGAGACTCTGGTGAAGACAAGGTTGATTTTGAGATAAGGAAGACACAAAAAGAGGGTTTCAGATATTTAGAGGGAAAAGAGGTACATGTTTCAATAAGGTATGAGAAAAAAAAAAAGGGTAGTCGGGTCGTTTTAAGAGATATGAGAAGAAGCGGAGGCAATTAATGATATGGCTCACTAGCAGTTCAAAATGTATATGAGTATAAGAGGAACTATTAACATGAGTCCTGGGAACCAGGATCCTTGACAATTTTTAAAATATGAGCATGATCCATCCAAAAATTATCAATGTCATTAATCACTTGTTTGTCCTGTAGTTTCCATGCGTGTTTACCTGTAACGGTATAAAATTGACTTAGAAGTTGTTAGAAAATACTTTTTAGCAATTCACCTTACCATCCTTTCAAAGCTAGTCATCAAGGGACCAGGTTCTCAGTTTAGCTTAATTAAGCCCAAGTCTAGGCGGTTTCTTTCAAAATGCTCTCTACTGAATGCTTTGGTGAATATATATGCTACCTGATCCTCTATTTTGCAAAATGTCATACAGATGAGTCCTTTTTCAACATCGTCCTCTTATGCGAACCGGGTTCTTTGCCATATTAAGAGCATTTGTGTTGTCATTAAAAAATATCACACAATTAGAAAGTACATCAATATCTTCTAGTTGTTGCTTGATCTACAATAGTTAGGCACAACAGAAAGCAGCTGCCAGATATTCAACTTCTACAGTAGTGAGGGCTACAAAATTTTGTTTCTTTGTATCCCATGAAATCAGACATGACCCTTAAAAATGTGCCATTCCAAATGTATTCTTTCTATCCACCAGTCAACCAGCATAATTAGCATCAACGTACCCAATCAAGTCATAATTATCGCGTAAGGGAAAATAGAGGACCAGGTCTTATGTTCCTTTGAGATACGTCAGAATTCTTTTGGCAGCTTTCAAATGAGATTCTTTAGGATTTGATTGGAATCTATCACATAATCCAACAACAAATACAATGTCATGTCTGCTGGTTGTTAAGTAAAAAAGTGATCCAATAAAACCTCGATACATGGTTTTATTTACAGGGGAACCAGATTCATCTATGTCAAGACGAGTGGCAATATTAATGGGAGTATCAACTATTTTTGAGCTCTCCATCTTAAATATTTTCAAAAGCTCCTTAATGTTCTTCCATGGCTTCTCATAATACCGTTGGAGGTTTGGTTTACTTGTAGACCAAGGAAGAAGTTCAGATCTCCCATAGGCAATCATTTGTTTCACCAAAAATGATCATCAACATAGACTTTCACAATCAGTAGGTTCCTCCCTTGTTTCTTCAGATACAGAGTGTTGTGAATTTATCCTCTAGTGAAGCCATTCTCGGAAAGGAACCTGGACAATATTTTATACTATGCACAAGGGGCCTGCTTCAATCCATATAGAGCCTTGTCGAACTTGAAGACATGTTCAGGTTGTTCATGGCACTTAAAATCGGGTGGTTGTTTGAAAAAACTTTTTCCTTCAAGTATCCACACAAAAATACACTCTTAACATCCATTTGGAACAATTTTAATTCCATATGAGATGCAAAATCAATAAGAATTCTGATGGCTTCCATTCTTGCAACTGGAGCAAAAGTTTCATTGTAGCCAATTCTTTCTCTTGATTATAGTCTTGGACCAACAACCTAGTTTTATTTATTGGTATTGCCAAACTCACCAATCTTAATTCTGAACACCACCTAGTTCCAATAACTGTTCAATTTAAAGGGTGAGGAACCAGATGCCACACTTTGTTCATGTCAAATTGATGAAGCTCCTCTTGCATAGCAGTAATCTAGTCAGCATCTATCAATGCTTCCTTGATAATTTTTGTCTCAGTTTGAGACAAGAAGTTTGAGAAGGAAAACATGTTTCTTGCATTAGATCTTGTTCGAATACTAGAGTCCAAAGGATTGATTACATTTTGAAAAGGATGTGAGCTCTTGTATTTCCAGTTAAACATCTGGGTTTTAGGATGAGAGGAACCAGGTTCCTCCAGGTGTGACCTATCAATGTCATTGATGAACGTATGAATTCCACTTTTTTACTCTGTATCAGGAATTCCTAATACAACATCAGCGATTCTTCGGTTAGCTTTAGTTAAGGTGATGGAGGAACCAGGTTCCTCCAAATCAGCCGGAGGCTCTGCTACATCGTCTTCACTATTCTCCTTGACTTGACTCATTAGATCTGCCTTCCCATTTGCCATAACAATATCCACTCCAGGGGCCTTTGAATAATCTCCATCTTGATCATCCTTATCATATGCATCTTCTCACTCCCAAAATGTATCCATTTTCTCTATTTCCAAAGGAAATACTCCCACCTTATAGGGCCTTGAGTGAAAGAAACCATTTTTTTAGTCATGTTTTTAGAGCATCCACTATTTATGTACCATTTTTGACCGCTTCCCTTCAATACTACATGCACAAGAGAACCAGAGATTAGACTTAGGAACCCAAACAAGTTTGGGTCCCTTGTAATGAGGGAAAGGTGAATTAGATTACGTTTTGTCCATGCAGGTATCGCGCCCCCTTTTTTCCTCCGTGGAGAAAGTCCAGGTTTCGACGTTCATGGGGGGTAATAACTCATTTCCTTTTAGGATTTGGGTTTTTGAAGAGTCACCACCTAACGGATTATGGTGCTTTAGGGCACCTAGAGCGATTAACACTTAGACTAGTTTGCATTACCAGAGATTTATGGTAAGGGCTCGAAATAACCTTGAGGGGAAGGTGTTAGGCACTCCTCGTAGTCCACAACTGTGGGTCACGGCCGAACTTATACTTATGTGATTTAGTCCTTTTAACCAATAAATAGTTTTAACACATACTTGCAAATAAAGGCATATTTTGGCATTTTTAAGCACATGTATGATTCAAGTAATGAAACAAAGGGAAAAGACTTAAACAAGTGGCACATATATAAAGGAAAGTAAAATTTATTTAAACAATGGGAATTGGGAAAGAGGGGTCCTAGGTTGGTTAGCCTACAGGATCATACCCACATAATGCCCGGCAATCACTCCTCAACAAGGGGCTACACGTGACATTAGCGCGTAGTCATCATATCCTTACTACCCAATTCCCCGCTTGGTCATAGCCTAAATCGTTCTAGTAACTTTAAAAAATATCCTATGCGTGCACTACCCATTCCTTATTTTTGGCCCTGGAGGTAATAGGACCACTAATTTTAGGTAGTTCTAGACTATCCTAAGGTGTTTATAGGAGAAAAGTCTAGGAGTCAATAAAAAATAATTAGGACTGCATTTAAAGAAGTAACAATTAAATGCTCATATTTACCTCCACAAATAGGACAAATAGGTGCACTTCTCAAACAACAATTTCATGTATTAAGAGAAAACCCTAGAACATGATATCTAGGTGAGCTGAGATTATACTATAGTGGATTAAGGCCAAAGTGTCGAAGAACCGAATCATACTTGCCTATTGATTCTTTTTTTTGTTGAAAAAAAACTTGTTGAGTGTGAGCAGTCTCAAATAACAAAACATAGTTTTATAGTTACAGAGTTTTAGTCGCCCTACAGGCTTGCCTAGATGCATAATAGTGATGTCCTATGATCATGATATCTATATTGATTAGGAATGCAGAAAATAGTAAGCCATTTTAAAACGACAACTTGAGATCCTATAGGCATGCTTTCTAGCAGTATTAATTTAAGGCAGTGTTTAAAAACTTATTAAAGAAGCAGACAAATTAATTAATTAAGCTGATTCAGAATAAACAAACATAAATTGAACTGAATTTTCTAACTAAACTATTTTAAGTCCTATATGCATGATTTCTAGTTAAGCAAGGTAAAACAAACATCATTCATTTAACTAAAGTGAAACCCCTATCGGCATGATTTATATAGAGCTGATTTTTAACCCTATAGGCATGATCTCTATTATTAAGGCCATTTTAGATCCTATAGGCATTGTTTCTAATTATGTGTAAATAAAGTGAATAACAAACGCATTTGAATCAACATGGACCCTATAGGCATAGTATCTACCCAATTTTACCCATAATATATACTACCCTCCCTTTTTCACTAATCACCCCACTGTTTGTTTACAATAATTATTATAGACCAATGAATTGAATAAAAAATTACATAAATAAATAGAAATTAATCTATAGGGAGCATGAAGTAGGCCCAAATGATTTCCAAGCCTCCAGTAGTTTCAAATGCCAAAGTTCCATAGCAAATTTCATGTCTAGGTGTGTTAAAGTTCCCTAAGGACCTCAAGGATCCCGGGAAGTGCTAACACCTAGACCTTTTCTCAAATAATAACTGATTTAGGTGCAGCGTGGAAAGGCTAGCTCTGACTGCCAGAGTTCAGTGAGATCTTAAGACAGTACACATATCAGAGGGGCAGTAACTAGTATTCTAAGAGTAAGTGGAAGTGCATAATAAATTGAAAGAGTTTAATAGAAAGGTTTTAGGATTGAAAAGAACTTCTGAAAACCATTAGTGATAAAACAATTTGTAGGAAAGTGTAAAGAAACAAATTTGCAATCAGAACACAAGATAGGGGACAAACAAGCTTTAGGAAGTAACTTTGGCAAGCAGCTTCCACACAAGGGAAGAGGGGTTGGGAACATAGAGAGTACACCTTAATAAAACACTCAGACAATAGGATACATAGAGTTTTGAGGGGGTTCTATAGGACTAGTAGGTGAATATAGGTCATAACAGAAACATGTTGAAGCCACTCTAGGGAGAGTAATTAACTTAGCAGGGGTAAGGCGGAACAAGCAAAGACAGGTGAAGGCATGCTAATTACACAAAGACAGAGTCTAGGCATGCTATATAAACAGAAGTCAGTCACACAGGCTTAGTTTCTTATGTAGACATGTTAAGCAAGATAGGAAACAGGCAAGTGAAGGGGAGACGTGCTAATTACAAATTTGAACAGGTAGTATTAAGCATGATGGGTAGGCAATAAACAAAAGCAAGAATAAACTCAGGCCATATGAACTAAAGCAGTAAGTAAACACATAGGTTTTTTATTCTTAAAAACTAATCAGAAGCATACCTAGTTAAAGTAAGAAAACACAAGATGTGAGCAGGATATTGTGCAATTCCCAGCCTTGGCTTGCAGCTGGCTAGAATTAACAGGGATCACAAGTAGCAAAGAGAGCAGAGAGAGCTTTTCAGAGAGTAAAGTGATAGTTTCTCAACTATTATGTCTCTCTGAAGTGAGAATAAGAGGGAGTTTATATAGTAATCAAAAGCTTAGCAAAATAAGGTAAGGGGTCAATTAAGTAGCAATTAGAGAAATTCAAGGAATCAATCACATGTAAAATCAGTAAGTCTTCCCTTTAATCTAGGGATAATCAATGGTAAAAGCATGACAGATACTTAAGGAAGAAAATCGAGTACAAAGTAGGTAATTAGGGGTGAATGCACAGGGGTTTCAATTAAAGAAATAATCATTAAGAATCAGGAAAATAATAAATAAGGCAAGGGAAAATTAATTAAGGTAAGCAGTTCAATTAAACCGAGTAGAGAGGCAAGAATCAAAAGTTTTGTTAAGGAAAAGTGTTCAATCAAACCAGGAAATAAGGACTTCAGAATAATCAAGGGTTAAATCAAAGATAAAATCACGTAAAGAGTCAGCAAGTTTAGCAGATAAAATAAGGTAAGAAATGAATAGTCAGGATCGACACATAAATTTAACGAAACAAATTGTTAAACCAAGAAAACGTCCCTGATTTAAGGAGAAAGATATGGGTCTGAACATGGATAGTCAGAAGGAACACAAACATATGGAATCAGTAAAAAATAGGAACTAAGGAAATCAATAGAGGCATATTAGGACAAGAAAACCACGACACATTCAAATGGTTAAAGAGAAATCATAATAACCGAGGCAAGAACACAGTCAGTACACCAGTACTCAAAAACCAAACAAAGAATACCAAAAACTAGGGTTTTTAGTATAAACGAGTTAAGGTTGTAGCAAACTTACGAAATCAGTCAAAACACATAAGAAGCAGAAGATCAAACACTCAAATATTACCAAATGTTTTGGAAAAAGAAATTTCAGGAAACCATAGTTTAGAGAAAGATGAAAAATCACTCGAAAATCATACGATTATTGTAAAGAATCACAAGGTTATTGAAAAAATCATATGATATAAGTCTGTACAGATCTAAGAGGTTCAGAAGAAAGAAATTAGGATTTCGAGGAGAACAATACAGAGGTGACGAAACATGCTTAGAAACCCATAGATCATAGTTGATGTTAGATGATCTTACTCAGAATCACACTGGAACAACCTAAAATAGATAAGAAAGGGGTCGTAGATGTAAGCCAACTAACCCTAGTCCCTTGAGGACCCTGGAGATGGCAATACCAATGTGAGAGAGGCTACTAGAGGCCTGGGGGGTAGTGAGAAACCCCCATAGATCACCATAGATGAGTGACAGTGAGGTTCGATTAGGGTTAGGTTTGAGAGCATTTGAGAGAGGAGAGGGATTTCATGGCGGGAGACGATGGGAAATGAAAGGGTTTGGGGGGTCATTTTAGGGCCGGATCGAGTATTAGGGTTTGGGCTGGGTAAATTTAAATTAAAATTGGGCTGGTATTGGGTCGAAATAAGACTAAAATTGAAATAAAAATAGATCATATTTTAAATAGCTACTTTTAATAACTACATAATTTATAAAATAATAAATGTGTTCCAAAAATATTTTCGTGTACTAAAAATGA
Organism: Nicotiana glauca; assembly: GCA_026770625.1. Taxonomy (NCBI): domain Eukaryota; kingdom Viridiplantae; phylum Streptophyta; class Magnoliopsida; order Solanales; family Solanaceae; genus Nicotiana; species Nicotiana glauca. The sequence goes on from MU677494.1 coordinate 69,184, forward strand.
TCTAAAATATTATTTAACATTTTAAAAATATAAAAGACTATTTTATGCATCAATAATGTAATTATACATTAGTATGAGTTATTATTGCTAAGACGTGCAATTTAGCCTAAAAATATAAATATAATTGCAAAAAATACATTAAAAATATTTAAACACTATGTTGGAATAAATAAAGGATTTAGATGACTAAATCATAACAAAAGTAATTTGAAGGATAATTATTGGATATTTTATAAATAAAAGAAAAGAAATAAATTGATTTGGAGCTTTTAAAATTATAGAAAAAATTATAAAAATACTTATGCATGCTTATAACTGCATATGTGCTATTTTGAAAGTATATATATGAGGAAAAATTGGGTATCAACAGCAGGCATCACATATTTCTTTTTAGAGAATTAGGTTCCTTATCGTCTCTTGTTGATTTCTTGAGCCGAGGGTCTCTTGGAAACAGCCTCTCTGCCCCTCGGGGTAGGGGTAAGGTCTGCGTACATATTACCCTCCCCATACCCCACTTGTGGGATTATACTAGTGTCACGACTCAGATTTCCCACCCTCGGGGGTCGAGATGGCGCCTACTCGTAGAAGCTAGGAAAGACACAAATCATAAACTCCTAACTCTTTTATTTTAAATCTTTTTATCAATCATAACAACAAGCGTTAAATATTTAAATAACAACATAAATACGAAATTAAAGTGGAAGACTTAAATTAAGTAAGCTAAACAATAATGCGGAAACCAACTTATGCCTCTACCCAAGAACTGGTGTCACAACACTCACGGACTACTAAGAGTACTAAATACAACAGTTTGAAAGAAATGTAACACTATTTCTCTCGAATACATGAGATAACAGAATAAAATATAAGATAGAGGAGACGCCGGGCCTACAGACGCCTGCAAGGCTACCTCGGTGTCTCGGTGGACTGAAGGTTGGCTCCCGAGCTACTATTGCGCACCAAATGCTACTCCGGGATCTGCACACAGTGTAGAGTGTAATATCAGCACAAACGACCCCATGTGCTGGTAAGTGCCTAGCCTAACGTCGGCGAAGTAGTGATGAGGCTAGACCGGACTACCACATAAACCTGTGCAGCAATATATATATATAGCGGAACAGAGATACAGAGATAACTAATCAATATGGGAGGGGAGAACGTATGGGGGATGTAACAATTTCAAATACAAATCACCAAGTAGCTCAGGAAGCAACTTAACTTAGACATCAATAAAGAATAAGAAAGCAATAAGTGTGTGACATCACCCTTCATGCTTTTACTCTCGTCCTCACCAAGCAATGATATAATAGAACATGCACGGAATCACCCTTCGTGCTTTTACTCTCTTTCCTCACATATAATCAATAGAATCGGTATGGAATAGTACATCGTGCGGCACAGCATCACCCTTCGTGCTACACTCTTTCCTCACAATAAACAAACAATGCACGGCATCACCCTTCGTGCTTTAACACTCTTCCTCACCCAAACAACAATCACAAACAATGGGGCAAGGGAATAAATAGAATAATAATAGAAATCCCGGCAAGGGAATGCAATTAAACAATTAAATCCCGGCAAGGGTACAACATCATTAATCTCAACATCCCGGCAAGGGAATAATCAATAAAGCAACAATATCCCGGCAAGAGAATAATTTAATAACTCTTTCTCTTTCTTTCACTTTTATTTCATAACTCACGTTACCACTTAAGCCAATGCTCCAAAGGGTTCAATCATCTCATATACTTTCACAATTGTAATATAACTTGAGCCAATGCTCCTTGATGCTCATAGGTCGCAATTTCCTTCCATAAGCTTTTCACAACAAATAGGAATCATTACCAAGGCATGGGAGATACAACGAAATCAAGATATTCACAATTTAAAGACTCACGGTCATGATAGAAACCAACGTATAGATACTCATCACCATGCCTATACATCGTACTCGACAATTAACACATAGCAAATAGGACTCAACTCCTAATCCCTTAAGCTAAGGTTAGACCAAACACTTACCTCGAACTTCCACGCTCAGCTCAATCCTCAAAAACCGCCTTTCCTTTCGAATTCGTCTCCAAATCAATTGTATCTATACATAAATGACTTCATAACATCAAATAATGCTAAACACTTTGAATCCAATGCCTAATTATAGCTTTCCAATCATTCTTCCCAAAAACCCAAAAAATGACCCCGGGCCCGCTTGGTCAAAACACGAGATTCGGACCAAAATCAAATCCCCCATTCACCCACGAGTCTAATTATATAATTACTTCCAGAATTCGATCCCAAAATGAGGTCTAAATCACCATTAATTAAAAGCCCTAGTTCTACCCAAATCCCTAATTTTCTATCCTTAATCACATGTTTTAGGCCTAGAAATTCACTAGATGCTGATGAAAATGGAAGGAAACGTGTTAAAAATTACTTACCCCAGAAGTTTTGGTAAAAAAGTGCTTCAAGGATCGCCTAGGAGCTTTGGAGAAAAAGAAGTTTTATAAAATTTTGAGAAGTCCCGTAAGTGTTTTGTTTTTGGTTTTTAAAATAACAGGGCAAAATTGCCCTTCGCGTTCAAGATAGACCTCTCGCGTTCGTGATGGGTTAGGCTATTAAGGCTTCACATTCGCGTGAAGGGGCTCGCGTTCGCAAAGCTCTAGCTTTTTGAGCCTTCGCGTTCGCGTCCTTCAGGTCGCGTTCGCGTAGGGTTCCTACCCCTCCCCCTGCCTAGGCCACTTGTCCTTCACGTTTGCGTAGGTATAGGCCTCCGCTACCTCGCTTTCGCGAAGGTATAGCCCCCCGCTACCTCGCTTTCGCGACCTGGTCTACGCGTTCGCGTAGAAGGAAGTTTACTCATCGCGTTCGCGAGGGTCCTCTCCCGAACGCGAAGAAGGACATATCAGAACTGGAAAACCTGCAGCTTATATAAGTCTAAAACCATTTTGAAACACCTCCGAAACACACCCGAGCCCATGGGGATCCTAACCAAACACATGTACTAATTCAACAACATCATACGGATTCATCCGTGCAATCAAATCGCCTAAATAACCTCAAAAACAATGAATCAAACCTCAAAATCAAGAACTTTTCCTCTAACTTCATCAAATTTCAAATTTAGAAATTCAAGTCTGAATCGCGTCAAACGACGTTCATTTTCAACCAAATTTTACAGGAAGGACTTAAACTATGTATAAGACCTGTATCGGGTGCCGAAACAAAAATACGGGCCTGATACCAACACAATCTAATCAATGTTCATTTCAAATTTCCTTAAACAATTTTAGAAAATAATTTTTCTTAAAAATTCATTTCTCGGGCTTGGGACCTCGAAATTCAGTTCCGGGCATACGTCCAGGTCCCATATTTTCCTACGGACCCTCTGGTACTGTCAAATCATGGGTCCAGGTCCGTTTGCCCAAAATATTGACCAAAGTCAAATTTATTCATTTTAACATCAAAACTTAGCATTTTTCACAAAATTTCATATTTAAGCTTTCCGGCTACGCGCCCGGACTGCTCACACAAATTGATGCAACTCTAAATAAGGTTTTCAAGACCTCGGAGACATAGAATTCAATTAAAAATAGGTGATGACCCTTTGGGTTGTCACAACAGTGTTGTTGTTGTTGTTGTAGGTTCCTTATAAGTAGACACTTTTCAACAAAAAGCTTATTTTTCTGTTCTGACTGAAACTTTTCTTTACATGAATATTTGAAATGACTAGGTTCACCATAGTGAGTGCAAAGTCAGTTATAAGGCACAATAACATACTTGCTATATGGGTACCTGATTCCTTGCTTGTTCCCCCCATTACATTTATACATGGAAGTGATTGTATCAGAGGATCAGGTCCAGTTCAGAGATTTATCTAGATCATTTTTAACCCTACTTAAATATTCTTATAGTTGTCTATTTTTTTTTAGGTTCAGCAAGAAGACTCAATTTTACATTTTTTTTATTTTCAAACCTAAGGTGTGCCTTACTTGCCACTTCCTTTCCTTTAGAGAAGTTCATGCATTTTTCCATTGAATTTTTTAAGAGGATATTTTTTCTTTGTTTCCTCCACTATTTTCTTCAAATCTAAAAGTACAAACACCAGATCATCTCTGATGGTAGGCTAGAATCCCGTATTTTGTCATAGTTTGCACTCCAATTACTGCATTTAACTTGTATTTGAGCTTATGTATTAGTGTATTACACTTATTATGTGTTTTAATCCTTGCAGGAAGTGATTCTAAGTCAAAAAGATAGTCGATAGCTAAATTGGATAGGTTGGAGCTTTGAAGTCTGAGTAAAATCATAACGGTTTAAATCGGGATTGTGTTCGCGGGTCGTGGGCCAAGTCTGGATATAAAAAACGGACAAAAATAATTTACTCTATGAAAACTGCACAGCCACGCCGCATGGGCCGGCATGACAGTGCTTTTGTGTTGTTGTCTTTCAGAAGCTACTCTCTAAACTTTCCCACTGGCACCCCGCATTGGCGCAACGCGCCTATACGAATTCTTCAAAATATTTTCCTGTTTTGGCTTGGAAAATGTAGTTTCATCCGGGACCATTCCTATATGGTATAAATACACCAAAAAGACATTTTTGAAGAGAATTTTGACCTTGAAAGCTTTGGGAGAGCATTGGAGGCTACAAGACACGAGATTTCACTATCTTTCTATCAATTCAATACGGGAGTTTGAGTTGTAATGTTAGATTGATGATTTTTGATTCTTTAACTCTTTTAGTGATGACTTCCTCCATGATTATGGAGTAATTTCCCTTGGGGCTTGACGGATATGGTGTTTTGATCGATATTTGTAGATTTTAACTCTCGTTCTTGCTTGAATTCATTTATGGAGATATATTACAACTTTATTCACCTGTTTATTTAATAGAAAGAGGAATATTTTGGCAATTATCTTTGTTTTATTTTATTTGGTTTAAATTAGTGATTCTCTTAAGCAATCAAAAGAGCTTGTTTAATTATTGATTAAATCAAATTAGGAGAATTTTCGAGAGACATTTTCTTGGAGACTAATTCATTAATGCATGCTTGCATATTTTCACCGTGCTTATATTAGTTCAACTTGTAAAGCTAAGATTTAATTGACAGAGGAGTCTTGGCTATTTGAACTAATCATCGAGTGAATTTGTGATGACCTTATTGTTTTAAAAATAAATTCTGTGTTTCGAGGCCTTAAAAACCTCTTTCAATATCACCTCAATTTGTGTGCATAGTCCAGGCGCATAGCCAGAAAACCAATATGTGAAAATCTGTAAAAAAAAAAAGATAAATTTTGACCTTAAAATGAATTTAAGTTGACTTTGGTCAATATTTTGGATAAACGGACCCGGACTTGTGATTCGAAGGTCACGGAGGGTCTGTGAAAAAATATGGGACTTGGGCGTATGCTCGAAATCGAATTCTGAGGTCCCAACCCCGAGAAATAAATTTTTAAAGAAAATTGTTTTCTGGAATATTTATGAGTTTTTGGAAATGAAAAATGTTTAAAACTTGATGGTATGGGGCTCATATTTTGGTTCCCGAGCCTGGTACATGTCTTATATGTAAATTAAGATAAGTCTATGAAATTTGGTAAGAAACGGAAGTCGTTTGAGGTGATTCGGACATGTAGTTGTGAAAATTGATACTTTGAAAGTTTTGAGATTTTTGTTAGATTCCTATGCTAAATTCGTTGTTTAAGAGGTTATTTTGGCAATTTGATCGCACGAATAAGTTCATGTGATGTTTTTGAGTTAGTATGCATGTTTGGGTTGGAGCCCCGGGGGCTCGGGTGAGTTTTGGATAGGTTTCAAAAGGTTTTAAACTTGGAAAAATATTGCAGGTTTTCAGTTTCTCGTGTTCTGGTGTGTTGTTCTTCGTGTTCGTGAAGGGACTCTCGCGAACGCGAAGGGTAAGTCAGGTTGAAGGAAACTTCCTTCTATGTGAATGCGAGACACAGGATGCGAACGCGAAGCATTGGGGGTGTTTCCCTTCGCGAACGCATGCCTAGTATCGCGAGCTTTTGGGCCTGGGCGGGGGAGAGGGATTTTACCCAATGCGAACGCGCCACACGAACGCGAACCCGAAGGCTCTGGGGGCTGAAACTCCGCGAACGCAAGCCTTGTATCACGAATGCGATGGTTTATTTGGCCTGACCCATCGCGAACGCGACAGACCCATCGCGAACGCAATGAAGGTCTGTCCAGTGATTTTAAAACACAAGCAAAAATGGTATTTAACAAAAATTTCATAACTTCTTCTTCCAAACTCCGAATTGGGCGATTTTTGAAAGAGAACTTCACCACAAATCCATAGGTATGTAATCTTAGACTCATTTTATTCAGTTTCTATTAACACCCATTATAGTTTTAGGCCTAAATCATGTTCTTAAGGGTAGAAAATTAGGAATTTGGGTAGAGTTAGGGCTTTTTATATAATTGGAATTTAGACCTCATTTTGGGGTCAGATTCCGAATCTAATTATATATTTGGGCTTGTGGGTGAATGGATGATCGGGTTTTGGTCCGAATCTCATATTTTGACCAAATGGGCTGGGGTCAATTTTTGACTTTTTGGGAAGAATGATAGGAAATCTATAATTAATCAGTGGAATGGGATTGTTTAGCGTTTATTGATGTTATTAAGTCGATTATGTATAGATACAATTGATTTGGAGCCAGATTCAAAAGAAAAAGCGGTGTTTGAGGCTTGAGTTGGTCGTGAAAGTTCAAGGTAAGTTTGGTCTAACCTTAGCTTGAGGTATTAGGAGTTGTGTCCTACTTGCTACGTGTTACTTATTAAGTATGACATATAGGCATGGTGACAAGTATCTATACATTGGTGTCAAGCATGACCGTGAGTCTTAAAAAAAAATTTGTTGTGATCTTAGCAAATGTTACGAATGTCTAAGTTGTTGATTCTCTGTGTTGAGTAAGAATTATGATTATACTCGTCGAAATTAATTATTATTGGGTATTAGTGCTAGTGAGGAAGTTAGATATTGGAACAAGTTTTCTTATAGGTGATTTTCTCTTGCAGAGACGTAATTAATTATACTATCGATTCCATTGTCGGGATAGTGCGATTTCTTTATTGATCCCTTGTCGGGACCCTCCTTGTGATTGATGAACTGTATATGTGGATTGGTTTGCACACCGCAACAATATTATATTTGAAACGGGTTGCACGCCGCAACAATATTATATTTGGATCGGGTTGCAAGCCCAACAATGATAAATGATATGGGTCGGGTTGAACGCCGCAATAATATTTTTATTATATTTCGATCAGGTTGCGCACCGCAACAGTAAATAATAAAGTATTTATCGATTGATTATGTTTTCCTTATTCTTTTGCTTTGAATTCTAAATTGCCTTCATGCATTTCTCTGGAATTACTATTGATGAGTGATATTTCCCCCGCAACATGCCCCCTCCCACTTTTAATTGTTTATTTCCATTTTATTTCCATTGTATATTATACAAATGCACAGGTTTAAATGATGGTCTAGTCCTATCCTCGCCTCTATCTTGTCGGGGTTAGGCCAGGCACTTACCAGCACACGGGGTCGATTGTGCTGATACTACATTCTGCACTGTGTGCAGATCCTAGAGCGGCAGCTTTTCGACCATAGCTTTGGGTTGCTGCCTTCAGTCCAGTTAGATATCCGAGGTAGTCCTACAGGCGTCTGTAAGCCCCGTCATTCTCTTCTATCTTTATATTCTATTTTCATTTACTTCAGAGACAGATTGTATCTTTCTTTCCCGACAATTATTTGTAGTATTTATAGACGGTCCGTGATGTGTGACACCGGTTCCGCGTAGAGATGTACTTGATATTGTCGTACTTGTTTTTTTGGCTAAGTTATCAGATTATGTGTTTCGCGTGTATTTAATTATTGTTAATATTTCACTGTTGATCGCATGATGATTTAAACTATTTAAAAGGGTTAAATAAAAGAGTTAGTAAATCTATAATACTCGACTTCCCTAGCTTGCACGAGTAGGCGCCATCACAACTCCCGAGGGCGAGAAATTTGTATTGTGACAAGTTGGTATCATAGCTCTAGGTTACATAGATTTCACAATTCATGGACAAGTTTAGTAGAGTCTGAGGGATCGGTACGGAGATGTCTGTACTTATCCCTAGAGGCTACGGAGTTAGGAAAAACTTCACATTTATTCTTTCATGTCGTGCGATTTTGGTTTCTCAATGCAAATTGAATTTCTACTCTTTTCTTTCACAGATGGAGAGAATGCGCGCTTCCTCATCCACCGATCATTAGCCCGAGCACCCAGCAGCATCTCCCATGAGGGGCAGAGGCCGAGGCCATGCTAGAGACTGAGACAGGGGCAGAGATCAGCCCAGAGGAGCAGCACCAGCGATGGAGCCTTAGGTAGACTTTGATGATAAGGTTCCAGCCCAGACAGTTTCGGTGGGCCCAACTCACGTCCCATAGGGGTTTATTGCTACTCCAGTACTTCAGGATGCTTTGGTCCGTCTAGTGGGCCTTATGGAGAGTGTCACCTGGGCAAGCTTGCTTCCTGTAGCACCAGCCATTTCTCAGGCTGGAGGAGGAGCCTAGACTCCTCATACTCGTACTTCAGAGCAGATGGCTCCCTAGTTTTAACTCCAGCAGCTCAAGCAATCGGAGCAGTTCAGCCGGGTGTGGTAGCTCAGACCGGTGATGGAGCAGTTATGTCTGCTGATGCTTTATGGAGATTGGACAGGTTCACCAAGCTCTTCACTACTACTTGCAGCGATGCATCTTCTGAGGATCCCCAGGATTATCTAGACAATTGTCATGAGGTTCTCAGGAACATGGGGATAGTGGAGACCAATGGGGTCGACTTTGCTACTTTCTGCTTGTCCGGATCTGCCAAGACTTGGTGGAGAGATTATTATTTGGCTAGGCCAGCCAGATCACCAGCTTTGACTTGGGAGCAGTGTACTCAGCTATTTCTGGAGACGTTTCTCCATATCACTCAGCGAGAGATCTACCAGAGGCAGTTTGAGCGTCTCCAGTAGGGTTCTATGACCGTTACTCAGTGTGAGACCAGATTCATCGACTTGGCTCGTCATGCTCTTATCATACTTCCCATCGAGAGAGAGGGGGTGAGAAGGTTCATCGAGGAACTTATTCAGCCAATTCGACTTCAGATAGCTAAGGAGAGAGGGCGTGAGATTTCTTTTCAGGAGGCGGGGAATGTGTGTATGAGAGTAGAGATAGTTTTGTCGTAGGGAGGTGGTCAGGGGTCTAACAAGAGGCCTCGTCATTCAGGAGGATTCAGTGGTGCCTCATTTGGGGGTAGGGATATATATGGTAGAGGCCATCCTCCTAGCCCTTTTCGGTCAGCACTTCAGGTTTCTCACGGTGCTTCAGATGGCTGTGATTCTCATATGCAGTATTCTGATCAGTAGCCCTTCAGTGCACCACTAGCTCCTATCAATGCACTGGCGCTTTAGAGTTTTCGGGGTGGTCATTCAAGTCGCTAGGGTCAGTCTCAGTTTCCTTAGCCACAACACTCAGGTGGATGCTTTGAGTGTGGTAAGTATGGTCATACCCGGAGGGCTTGTCCAAAATTGGTGGGTACTTAGTCGCAGCAATAGGGTTCACGTGCTATGGTTCAGGCACCAGGTGTTCCACCGCCTGCTCTGCCAGCTAGGGGTGGGGGTAGCGGTGTTATAGGTAGAGGTAGAGGTACTAGAGGTAGAGGTCAGTCAACTAGAGGTGGAGGCCAGCCAGTAGCAGGCCGTCCCAGAGTTGTAGTTTAGGGTGGTGGGCCCCAGCCCCGATGTTATGCTCTTCCATCCAGGCCTAATGCTGAGGCTTCCGATACAGTTATCACAGGTACTGTTCTAGTTTGTAGTAGATATTCTTCAGTCCTATTTGATCCAAGGTCTACATACTCCTATGTGTCATCTTATTTTGCAGTGTATCTGGTCATATCTAGTGATTCCTTGAGTGCCCCTGTATATATGTCTACATCGGTGGGTGATTCTATTATGGTAGATCGAGTCCATCATTCGTGTATATTTGTGATTGGGGGTCATGAGACTCGTATAGATTTGTTACTTCTGGACATGGTTGCTTTTGATGTCATACTAGGGATGGACTGGTTATCACCTTACCATGCTATCTTGGACTGTCATGCCAAGACAGTGACCTTAGCCTTGCCGGGTTTCCCTCGTTTATAGTAGAGAGAGACTCCTGGTCATTCTACCCGTAGTGTTATCTCTTATGTGAAGGCTCGACGTATGGTCGAAAAGGGGTGCTTGGCCTATTTGGCATATGTTCGTGATTCTAGTGCCGAGGTTCCTTCTATTGATTTTGTGCCTGTTGTTCGTGAGTTCCCTGAGGTATTTCCTTCAGACCTGCCGGGTATGCCACCCGGCAGGGATATTGACTTCTACATTGATTTGGCTCAAGGAACCCAGCCCATTTCTATTCCGCTGTATCGTATGGCCCCGCATGAGTTGAAAGAGTTGAATGAGCAGTTGCAAGACTTGCTTGAAAAAGGCTTCATTAGACCTAGCGTCTTGCCTTGAGGTACGCCAGTGTTGTTTATTAAGAAGAAGGACAAATCGATGAGAATGTGTCTGGATTACCGGTAGTTGAACAAGGTTACAATCAAGAATAAGTATCCATTGCTGATGATTGATGATTTGTTTGATCAACTTCAAGGTGCCAAGTTATTTTCGAAGATTGACTTGCGATCTGACTACCATCAGTTAAGGATTAAGGCATCAGATGTCCCTAAGACAGCGTTCTGCACTCATTACAGGCATTATGAGTTCTTGGTAATATCATTCGTGTTGTTAAATGCCCCAGCAACTTTTATGGATTTGATGAACCGAGTGTTCAGGCCTTACTCGGATTCGTTCGTGTTAGTCTTCATTGATGATATTTTGATCTATTCCCGCACCGGGGAAGAGAACAAGCAACATCTTAGAGTGGTTCTTCAGACTCTAATGGATTGTCAGTTGTATGCCAAGTCTTCGAAGTGTGAGTTCTGGTTGAGTTCAGTTGCATTCTTGGGCCATGTTGTATCTGTCAACGCCCCCTTTTTCCTCGCGGAATCGGGTTCACGACATTCGGGAAGACAACTCTTTTCCCACTTTAGGAATTGGGTTTTTGAGAGTTTGGAGAGTCGCCACCTAATGATTATAGTGAATTAGGACACTTTCAAAAGAGAATTAAAGATGAAAACCAAAGTTTGGGTAAGGGATTGAAATTATCTCGAGGGGAAGGTGTTAGGCACCCCTCAAGATCCACTAGTGTGGTTCCCGGCCATGCTACAATTGTGACTTTAAATGCAAATGTAAACAAGCAAGCATTGTAAATATGGGAAAATTGTTACAAATAAGAGTGTGAAAAGGATTTAAAGGTGCTGAAATTTAGAGGATAACAATTTATAATTTAAGAAGAGATACGCAATGAGGGGAGAGATCAAATAAGTGACACAAATAACTTAAGGAAATAAACAAAAGATGGAAGTTCGAAAAGTTTTGGATAGCTTTTGAAAAATCTGAGAATAACAACTAATAAAAAGGAAGGGGGGTCCTAGGTTTATACATTGTATGGATCATTCGCACAACACTGGTACTTAATTGTACGCGAAGTGTTATCGTGTAATCATCATCTCCATGTCTACCCTTCCCATCCCATTAAGGTATGAAAGCGCGGAATGGTATCATTTGCATACCATATGCTATTACCCGTCCCAATCCTATCAGTCCCGGGGTATTAGGACTTCTAATCCTAAAGGGGAAAGAAAGAGATGGAGGCCTTTATGGGGTTTAAAGGATAAACTTCTAATCGACATTCAAAACAAGTAGCAAGTAAAAGGGGATAACAAACAATCATACAAGGCTCAAATTAACCCCATAAATCAAACAATCATTTAATTTAGCATGTTTTAACAAATACTGGTTTGGTCTTAGATTAAATTTAAGTAGCGAGCGGACTGGTCCAACACATATATTTAGATAGAAAGTCTGCATTAGGCAACTCAGATACAGTTGTTGGATATTAAGGCATTTGACGCGAGTTGTTTTAAAGAAAGCACTAGTTTTTAGATGGTAACTAATGCAGAAGTGTTTTTAAAGAAAAGGGGAGCTGCAGACTTATGACAACATTTAAGAAATGAATTTCAAAAAGGGATCGGAAGGCTGTTTCAATTGTACATGCAGAAAGAGTAGTTCTCGAAATCCAGAAAAGACAGAACTTTTAAAAAAGTAAATTGCGGAACTGATTTAAACAACGAGTTCAGGGATTGTTTACAAAAGGAATGCATTTAGGCAGAATATTAGAGAAGCTGTGCTAGAAAAGATATGCAAATTTGAAGAACTTGATTTTTTGGGACAAATGCACACTGGTTTAAAAGAGTTTTATCAAAGGTTAAAGTTTTGAAAACATTACCAAGTTAGGCGTCTAAGAACCAATTAACCAATTATTACTGCTTTAAAAAGGCCAAACGAGTTTGATGCAAAATCCTATAGGCATGATATCTATGTTATTGATTTTAGCACTTGTTAATGAACTTGTGAAAAGATGCTTGTTTAATTAATCGTAAAATTTGCCTAATGAATATGCGTATCCTATAGGCATGACATCTATTAATTTTCAGGAAATTTTGTACTCATATAGGCAGGATCTCGTGATGCATAGCTACAGAATATGAGGATTAAATTCCTATAAACATGCTTTCTAGGTGAGTTAAGCGTTAAATCGTATATTGGTCTCTATGTGATTGAATCAGTATTAGGGCTCCTATAGGCAGGATTTCTAGTTTGATAAAAAATAAATCCTAAGTCATTATTTCTACCCTTTGGATGCAAAAAAAATAAAGACCCTTCCCACACCTTTTTACTATAATCCCCGAGTTTCATACAAAATTATTTCAACACAATGAATCAAACTAGGAATTAAAAGATACATCAAAAGCTAACAGCTAGATTCGAGGAGTCTAATTCAACCTTAATGTCCAATAATATGTATTTAACCAACTTCGGGATCCATATTTCCAAAGCCTTCTCTTTATCCAAAGTGTTTCAAAGTTCCAAGGAATCTCAGGGATTCCCGGCATTGCTTACACCCAGGATATTATCAGAATTAGAATAGTGCAGTGTGGAAGAGCCAGCTCTCAGGCATCCAAGTTCAGAGGGAGCTCAGGGGTCCCAAAGCATGGCTTGTAAGAGATGGGCAGAACTTATAGCTATGAATAAATGCAAAGTGAAAGGGAATTATGGAGCCATGACAGGTAGTGGTCATACCTAGCCATAAAGTAGGCTAGCACACCCTGACCGTTTGTTTTGTTGAACAAGTTAGGAGCAGACCTTTTGAAGGTCAGACCAAAGTCCGGATAGTGATTAGGACACTATCAGACCCAAGTCCAGGGTCAAGCATATAAAAGAGAAGTCGAAGATCCAACTTGAATAGCCATGGCTGGCCGGAAAAAGGTCGAAGACGACCGGAGAACAATCATCGAGTAGGGCTTGGTTGGAATCCTTCAAGATCTGGTCGTTGGACCTTTAGAAGTGAGTACACAGAGGCCATGAGATGCTAGATAGGCCTCCGATGAGCCTGATGAGCCATAGATTAAGGCTCCGGTGAGAGGCAACGGCTAGGATTTGAGGTGGTGTTGGGAGAGAGTTTCAGAAACGAGGGGTTTCAAGGCGGCGGGTGAAAGAAAATGAATTAGGGTTGGAGGGGTTTGGCAAATTAAAAAAGGAAAGGGCGTGATTAAAAGGTAATCCGGGCGGGTTAGATAAATGGGATTGGGCTAGCCCAATTTTGGGTTTGAAATTGGGTCAAGTTTTAGGCTAAAATTGAAATGTAAATGAGGCTACAATTGGAACGAATTGAGACTACATTTTAAATAGCCAGTTTTTTCCTTTTATTTTATAAAAAATAGTGAAAAATGATTTTAAAAGAAAATTAAAGATCCTGAACCAATTAATAATACATATGTATTAATTAAAAAATACTAAAACTAATTTTACAATTATAAAACACTATTAATCATAAAAATAGGCTATAATTGTATTTATATGCAATTAGCTTTAAAAATACCAAACAAATTTGTAAAAATATACAAAACTCACCTTAATTATATTTTGGTGTAAATATAAGAATAAAATAAGTTATTTACCAAAATAATAATTTTGAGAATAATTATTGGATTCTGTAATGTTAAAATAGACAATAAGTTGATTTTAAAAATTCTTAAAAACTTGGGAATAATACTAAAACACTTGGGAATGCTTATATATGCATGTATATCTCATTTTGAAAGTATTTTGGGTATATAAAATACTTAGGGAAAAATTGGGTATCAACAGTATCAGTAGAGGGTATTCAGATTGATCCGAAGAAGAATGAGTCAGTCAAGAACTGGCCTAGACCAGCATCAGCTACAGAGAACCGGAGTTTCTTGGGGTTGGCAGGCTATCACGTCGGTTTGTGGAGAGGTTTTCGTCGATTGCATCCCTGATGACCAGGTTGACCCTGTCACACCTCCTTTTTACCTACACCCCATGGAAGGGGAAAAGGTTTGACTCTGTTTAACAGTCCGCGAACCAGAAATTCGGATAAGGAATTCTGTTAACCCGGGAAAAGGTGTTAGGCATTCCTGAGTTTGTGGTTCTAGCACGATCGCTTAACTGTTATATCCGGCTTAATTATCTAATTTTTATACATTCTGAACCTATGTGCCATTTTAGATTATTTACCACTTTTAATTAATTTTAAGGAATGTTGAACGTCGTTTAAAACATGTCTTTGGCTTGTGTCACATGAAATGCACCCATAATCCAAAATATATTTTATTCAACATTTTGGGATTTGGAGTTGGGTCACATGAAATGCACACCCGAATTTAGGAAGGTAATGTTATTAAAATACGCGTCTGAAGCAACTATGCTTTTGCACTTTGCGAGTGCCATGGAATTTGTTAAATGAAACATCTCGATTTCTAAGGATCAAGACAAGATTAATTAAATGAGGGCCTTGCAATTGAGATTTTTGTTTGTCACGGCACACCTCAATTTATTCTAATCAGAAGATTTATATAATAACTTAGGAAGGCCATAATTTATTATTGGGTTTGAATGGCGTATCCTAGCTAATAAAAGCCTAACTCATTAATTAAAGAACTCTTATAGAATTATAGTGACATTAGGCTCATAGTTCAGCAATATTAATTAATAAGAAATTCATCACGTGAAATAATTGCCCAAAGAAACTAAATTGACGAAACAATTGAAGAAAATGCCTGAGTTTGATTGATTCTTAACTGAGCTTGCGTTAGGCCCAGTTCTTCAAGCCAACAATCACATTTAATCCATTTGAAACTAGTTGACTAAACTACATGGGATACGCGATTGTACCACCATTCTGTCCTCTAAAAGTTTAATTACTTGAAAGTATAACAATTAAACTGAATTTCTGATTTTTTGTTGATATACTTTGGGCCTAGATCTATTGCGAACCCGTGTGGCTACATCACTTATAAAAATAAGTGTTGGGCCCCAAAAAAAATAATCTAGCTTTCAAGGTCGATTATCGGGACTTGGGGATTCCAGACCAAGTCCATTCAGGGGAAAACAAACGGATGTTTAAACCCCAATTTCCTAACTTCAGAGTTTAAGAACTCATTTCTCATGGACCAATCGTATAGAGACCTCTCAATAGACCAATAAGTAATCCAACTACTTAAACAAGTTCATCTAGCCAATAAAACTGGACCTGGATATCAAATTATTCCCAACATGGATCTGCAAATCTATATGACCATTTCCCATTAAAGCTAAATGTATCCCATTTTCGCAGGTTTCAACTTTATGCAATTTAAACATATCAGACCATTTCCAGTCACAGTTCATGCATAGCGGATATTAAAACTAAATCTAATGTGCATCATACGACTATTCCAGGATTCAATTTATGTTACAAACCAAATTTTACTACCCATCAGTGAATAAAATTGAAGGGAACAGGGTAATCAAATTAACTACATGGATAGTGGATTAACAAAAGATAACACTCAGTAATTGAAATATCCTATGTTACTACCTTAATTGATCAAATTGTAATCCTTCATATACCACAGATGTGGGAAATACCTGGAAAGTGTATTGAAACAAAGCAGAGGGAAGTCAGTAGTCGAGCAGTAGTAGAAGTATAGTATTTCAGCAACAAAATCAAACCCAGAATTGATACACAACAAACCACCAGAAAGAATCCCACTTGAACAATAGCCCAACAGACTTGACACCAAGCTCAAATCAATTTTAACTTCCACAATGGAGAAATAATATTTTCAGACTTTGTAAGAATTGGAAAAAAACAGTGAGAATTGATCAATCAGTGGAAATTTTCTTTCCCTTTTTGTATTCCAAAAATCTTATCCTCTAAACCTTTCAAGTCTAAACTTATATCTACCCTGTATACCCGTGTGTATATCAGTGTGTATCAGGATATATATCACTGTATTTTTCCACTCAAGGCTCTCCAGGTTCTCTGTTTTTCCTCTCTATCTCTCTATTTCTGTCTGTGAGTGTTTCTCCGTATCTCTCTCTCTATATGAGTGTATATCCGAATTTATGTGTGTATCTCAGAATATATATCAGAGTATATCCAAGTATATCAACAATTTCAGACACCCTTCTTTCTGTATATTCTTCTCTGGTTTATACCTTTTCCTTTTTCTTTTACAGGTATTTTTTTAATCTTTTATCACATTCCCTATTTTTCCAGGCTGTGTATTTTAGCTTTTTGTTCCCCCACCCATGTTACCCACTTTACAGCCCTATCAATGCTTAAACATGGTGTTTTTTTTACCCCAGATCCCATTTTATTAATTTAATTCATTAGTATGGGCATCTCTTATCATTCAGTAGTGCATCACCACCTCATCTTTACAGAGTGTTCTTAAGTAAAAGGAACTTTTGAATTAAACCTATAAACACGTCTAATAAGGTATCATTACATAATTTCCTAATAGCACACACAAACATGAATGAATCGGGTATGAAACAAATTCACACAAAACCAAACTAAGGAGCAAACAATGGTCGGAAAAGATTTACCCCAAATAAACTGGCCGAATTTCAATTTGAAATTGATCCGAAAGAAAAAAGAAAAGGAGATGAAGAAAATGAATGATCAAATAACACAAAGAAAAATAGAAAACTCACCAGTTAATGATAATCGACGAAAAATTCCGAAGCCTCATTTTTTAAACCAAACTTTGATTTTAACCATGTGTTCTTATCAAAAACATATGGTCAAAATCAAACTCAGCTTAAATTTCAACGAATCCGGACTTCAACAGGGTTCAAAAACTAGATTCGAATTTTGACAAATTCAGGCCATGTTTGAAGGGAAATGGTTGTATATTAAGTACGAGGGGGTCATGGGGGTAACATAGTGTTATTTTGGGGTTGATTTGGCAGACTAGGGTTTGGCTTCGATTTTGGACTGAAGATTTAAAAGGTACTGATGATATTTGAGGGAAGGGGTTTGAGGGGTTGGGATGAGGAGGTTGAGGGGAAGAGATGGTGTTAATCTGGTAGGGTTTGGCCACCGTCCGCTGCCCTGGGCGATTTCTGGCACGGTGGCATGCGGCGGCGTTACATTCGTCTTTGAGAGAGACGAAAGACGGGTGAGAGGGGGGTTTGGTTTGGGGGGGTGAGGGGTAAGAATTTTTCGTATATTAAAGTTAGAGATTTAATTTGGGTCGTTGGATGATTGGAATCCAACTGCTCCGATTGAATCGCTAATCAGAAACGGGGTCGTTCGATTTAAAGGGGTGCTGGATCGGGTTTTGACGGGTCAGGTAATGGGTTGTGGGTAAGGTTCTTGACCATTCGATCAAACTGAATGAACGGTCCTGATTAAATCATGTCCAAACGACGTCGTTTGGTCTTGCTGGTGATGGACTGGGTTTCAGGCGGGTATTTGGCTAGTTCTGGGGTGGGTTTCGTTTGGTCTTGGGATTAATTTGGCCCAAATCCGTTTTCCTCCAATTCTTTTCCTTTTCTTTTATTTCCTAAAATTCTAAAAATAAAAATATAAACCTAGATTAATTCTTGATCAAATTATCCTAAAACACTAATTAATTCTAAATAACAATTATCACACATAATCAAATACCAAATTAAAAGAAAAATTACAAAGTTTAACACTAAACACTAAAAATGCAAAAAATACGCTATTTTTGTGAATCTTTTCATTTTTGTAAAACAACCACTTTCTTAATTAATCTTAAATGAAAAATTAGATCTCAAAGGCGAATGCAACTTATTTTTGTATTTTCCTTAATTTAAACAAAATAAACACGCACATGCAAATGCAAACAATGACGGAAAATACCACAAAAATCCATAAAATTGCAAACAAAGAAAAATTATTTTATTTTGAATTTTCTGGGAGTAATTCATATAAGGAAAAAATCACGTGCTCACAGCTGCCCTTCTTTGTCCGGAAACACAAAGAGTTTTCGTGCAAAGATAAAGTGAGCGGATACGAGCGATTTTTGTTTGTTAGAATACTCCGTGTGAAGAATTTTTGAAAGATTTGACCGAACCTCTGCTTAAAAGGTTTCCTACATATCCTTGGCTAAACAGGAATCAGGTCAGTGTAGTTCAGGAATTTTGGTAGCTGGGACTACCATGAAGCTGTGATTTCATTGTTACTGCTGTTGCTGCTGCTGTTACTGCTTACTAACCTCCTTATTACACCATGCCAAAAAAATAAAATAAAGGATCTAGACTAAGCAATAGTCTATGAATTATAAAGATTTATTTTCAAACTTGTTTTTGCGACTGTTGTTGCCTTGTTGACTTGTATTTCCTCAGAAATTCCTTTGTTGCTATCTTGCATCAAATTCTTGAGATGATCTCCCCTCTTGTCAGACGGATACCTGATTGTTGATCTTGAACTGCTTCCTCTCTTCATATGAAACTCGAATTATTATTCTTTCGAAACATGAATCGTCTTCTTCTGACTATTGTTGCCTTCCCTTGGTTTGACTTCTGAAACTTCAATTGTTGTTACTTGTCAAAAACTTCAACTTTTATTCCTTGTTCTCCAGGTGGATGCCCGACTTCTAAAAACTTTAACTATTGTTCCTTGTTCTCCAGGTAGACGCCTGACTTCAATTATCTTCAACTATTGTTCCTTGTTCTCCAGTGGACGCCTAACTTCAACTATCTTCAACTATTGTTCCTTGTTCTCCAGGTGGACGCCTGACTTCAACTATATTCAACTATCGTTCCTTGTTCTCCAGGTGGACGCCTGACTTCAACTATCTTCAGCTATCGTTCCATGTTCTCCAGGTGGACACCTGACTTCAACTATCTTCAGCTATTGTTCCTTGTTCTCCAGGTGGACGCCTGACTCCAACTATCTTCAGCTATTGTTCCTTGTTCTTCAGGTGGATGCCTGACTTCAACTATATTCAGCTATTGTTCCTTGTTCTCCAGGTGGACGCCTGTCTTCAACTGTATTCAACTATCGTTCCTTGTTCTCAAGGTGGACGTCTGACTTCAAAATCTACAACTATTGTTCCTTGTTCTCCAGGTGGACGCCTGACTTCAACTATCTTCAACTGTTGTTCCTTGTTCTCTGGTGGACGCCTGACTTCAACTACCTTTAACAATTGTTCCTTGTTCTCCAGGTGGACGTCTGACTTCAACTATCTTTAACTATTGTTCCTTGTTCTCCAGGTGGACGCCTGACTTCAAAACTTCAACTACTGTTCCTTGTTCTCCAGGTGGACGCCTGACTTCAAAAACTTCAACTATTGTTCCTAGTTCTCCAGGTGGACGCCTGACTTCAAAAACTTCAACTACTGTTCCTTTTTCTCCAGGTGGATGCCTGACTTCAAAATCTTCAACTATTGTTCCTTGTTCTCCAGGTGGACGCCTGACTTCAAAACTTCAACTATTGTTCCTTGTTCTCCAGGTGGATGCCTGACTTCAAAAACTTCAACTATTGTTCCTTGTTCTCCAGGTGGACGCCTGACTTCAAACTTTCAACTACTGTTCCTTGTTCACCAGGTGGACGCCTGACTTCAAAAACTTCAACTACTGTTCCTTGTTCTCCAGGTGGACGCCTGACTTCAAAAAGTTCAACTATTGTTCCTTGTTCTCCAGGTGGACGCCTGAGTTCAAAAACTTCAACTAAACAAAGAAAACTTTCTGCCCCAGTTTGGTGGCTGTTTGGTACTTGCTCTCTTTTCGCGGAAAATTTCCTCCGCTATAAACAACACTTCCTGGCCCTGTTTCAAACACAAAGAAAAGATTGGTCAGTTTAGGGTATGGTGCTTGGTTGTGATACTCCTGCTGTGGATGGTTTTCCCTTCTTTCTTTTTCATGCTCAGTTTTATCTGACTGTCTTGAACTCAGTCGAGAATTTCCGACCCTTCGACTACTCCCCAGCCATAAATTTTCCAACTGTTGCTTACCACTTGGAGTCCTCTTAACTGATCCCATACCTTTCACGGAATCTTAAACCCTTCCATTATTCGGATTTCCAGTGACGCCTTTTATATCTCATCACATTATCGTCGACCTGTCCTAGCCACACTTCGCTTTGCACCATATTGGAAACTGGTAGCAAGCTTTGAAATTCCTTCTTATTTGTTAGAATAAAATTATCAATGAAAAATCTTTAGTAAAAAGAAAACAAATGCGATGATTTCAAAAGATAAAACTGAAAGAGAAGATCTTCCTTTAGAAGACCGTTTGAGAAAATAAAAAGGACTTATCTGAATGGGATAACCAATCCCAATGATCATGTTGTGTATTTCGGATCACCCAACCCAGTCTATTCAATTCAATCAATTCCCAATTATCTTGCTTCACGCCTCAAAATTTTTACAACCTGATTTTTGACCGAATCACCATTTTTGTTCTGCTTGATGCCTCGACGGATCTCTGCCGTCAACCTTATCTCATTTGCCCCTTTCTCTACTCCTTGCCGCCTTATGGTGCCTGGGAAGGTTTTCACCAATAAGACTCTCTCATTTTTGGATTTCTCTCGGCTTTCATCGCCTTATAGTGCCCTTCGAGGGTTTTCACTACTAAGACTCTCTCATTTCTCTCACCTTTCATCGCCTTACAATGCCCTTGTGGGTTTTCACTAATAAGACTCTCTCATTTTTTTTATTTTCTTGCTTAAACCAAAGTGTTTCCCTTGGTATGAACTTTACTTGCTTGATTTGACATCTCTCGAAGACTGATCGAGAGGTCTTTCTTTGGATGTTAATATGGGTTCTTGGATATGGTTGGAAAGAAAAAGGTATCAAAAGCTCAACCAAATTCAATGGGTTAGAATTACAACTTTTGGAACCAAATTTCTTATTACAAACACAACTTCTGCCCCAGTTTCTTGCTTGGGGATCTTTTGATTTTTGTTTCACTATGACCGAGCCGTGAAGCTGTCTACGTATCATTCAAAGGAATTAGGTCAAACGTAGTTCACCCCATTTTCCTTGTTGTTACAATTTTTCTTTTCACTTATATATTTTTATTTTATTATTATTTTTTCTATTCTATTTTTTTTTCCTTTTTCCTTCTTTTCGTTGTTGATTCTAAAAGAGGGGTATGAAATAAAATAAATAAGGCTCAAAGGGGGAAGACAAAAGGGTAAAGTGTTTGGATAGCAGAACAAATTGCCTTTGTCATTTGTCTTTGAAATAATGCCAAATACAAACAATCACAATAAACCAAAGAAAATCAAACATAGTATCTTTTGACTGCATCAGAGTTAATGGCCATATTTACACATTTTCCTTCGATGTCTGTTAGATACAAAGCACCATTGGATAACACTCTTGTCACAATGAATGACCCTTGCCAATTTGGGGCGAATTTGCCTTTCGCTTCAGCCAGATTTGGAAGGATACGTTTCAACACTTGTTGACCCACTTCAAACTTCCGGGGACGCACCTTTTTGTTGTATGCTCTTTCCATTCTCCTTTGATATAACTGACCATGGCATACTACTGCCAATCGTTTCTCATCAATCAAACTCAACTGCTCCAACCGGGTTTTGACCCATTCATCATCATCAATTTCAGCCTCCGCGACAATTCGAAGGGACGGGATTTCAACTTTCGCAGGTATTACTGCCTCAGTGCCATATACTAACAAATAAGGAGTTGCACCTACTGAAGTATGAATAGTAGTGCGATAACCCAACAGTGCAAATGGTAATTTTTCGTGCCATTGCCTGGAACCTTCTACCATTTTCCTCAGTATTTTCTTTATGTTCTTGTTGGCCGCCTCAACTTCTCCATTTGCCTTGGGACAATATGGAGTAGAATTGCGATGTGTAATCTCAAACTGTCGACATGCTTCCTTCATCAAAATCGTTGTTAAGATTAGCACCATTATCTGTGATGATTACCTTTGGGAATCCAAATCGACAGGTGATACTTGATACTTCAATGGATCCAACCGTGAGATAAGTAGTATATGGCGACATATAATGTTTCAACTTCCGTGCTACCTAAGTTAAGGCACAACATATCCTCTCAAGGCGAGCATACTTAACCTCATAAGCTCTGAACTTCTTTTACTTATTATTTTGGAGTCAGATTGATTTTTAGACTGGGCTGAGGGTTCCTCATGCATGCCATGTCATTAGAACCAGCATAAGAGGAACTGTACAAAAGAAAATAAGAAAAACAAATACAAAATATTAGGAATAATGAAGAAGAGAAATTTCATTTTATTGGAAAATACAAGATAACAAGGTTTGCACACTTAGACAGACTGAAAAAATAAAATCTGGATTACAACCATGGAATAATCCAGACAAACTTGAAGGAAAATCATAGCGAACTACCAAGACTCCTTCCTGGCTAGCCAAAAAGGAATATCTTTCCAATTACAACGCTTGGCATCTTAGCCACTCAGCTCCGCATCAATATTTCTGAGACCATTACTAACTTTAATATCATCAGCTTTAATCAGCACGTTCTCAAAAGAATTCGCATGCACCCTGCCACTGTCATTGATCACGATTACCCCTTCGTGAATCATTCTTTCTATTTCCTTTTTCAAAGAATGACAATTCCCAATGCTATACCCTTGGACATTAGAGTGATACATGCATCGTATAGCAGGATCAAAGCCTTTTGTATATGAGTCTGGAGTATAATCGAGGAGCGGCTCAATCAGGCCGGAACGCTTTAACTTTTCAAACAAACTTGCATAAG
The DNA here is from genome assembly GCA_026770625.1 of Nicotiana glauca. NCBI lineage: Eukaryota > Viridiplantae > Streptophyta > Magnoliopsida > Solanales > Solanaceae > Nicotiana > Nicotiana glauca. The sequence goes on from MU677494.1 coordinate 92,415, forward strand.
ATTCTCCGAAAGAATTCTCTTTTTTAGTAATCTTTTTATTTTATACTCTGGCCTCGGTTGGAACCTTTTACGAGCAGGTGGCTGATATGCTTGAGGAGGCAGATGAGACCTTTGTGGGAGCGGCGCGGACCATCGCGGTCCTTGGAGATGTGGAACATATGGTGGTACAATGTGGACAGGATATCGGGGAAGTGATGGACGATTTCGGGGGTTCTGTGGAGGGAAGTAGCAGTCAGGAGGATTAAAAAGAGATCCACGAGGTCGATATGGAGGCTGAGGGCGTTTAGCAAGAACAACCACTGGACCTTGTCGTTGGGGGGGCTCAACAACATATTTTCTATTTATGGGAAGATTATCCTGAACAACTTGTTCGCTCCATCTGAGCCAAGAAACCCTAAAACTTTCTTTAGGTTTCTTTTCTATCTGAGATATGGAGGAGTGATCTGGGATAGATATGATTTCTTCTATTTCCCCTTTTGATCTAGTTTGGTAATGGTAGTGTGCCAGTATGCTTAGGTGAACTAACTTCTTGAGTTCTGAACATCAACAACAAACTGGTCAGTGATTAAAGCTTAACAGATAGGTAATCACATATTGGCATGAATGCACCTAGGCAATTAACCATTTCTACCATGTATTTGCTTTGGTTGCTTGTATCATCCCGGATTTTCCTGTTTATAACTCTTCTCTTGTTTTTTTTTTCTTTTTCTTTATTTATTTTTATATTATTATTTTTTTATTTTTTTATTTTTTTATTTTTTATTTTGGTTGTGGTCGAATCCTATGGAGATTGCCTACGTATCATGTCCCTGCATGAATCAGACCGGGTGTAGTTCTGGCCAAAGCATAAATAGCAAAACATTTTTCATAAAAACAAACTACTTTGATTACAGACTCAGAAAAAGTTTACAGACTTTGAAAAGACGACAAAGCAAACTTAAAAGGACCAACTGACGAACTTACAAACTTTAAAGAGAAAATACAGACTCAAACAAAGATTAGGAATACATTAAGGCCCTAACATTTCCTGGGGCCCGCGAGGCATCATTCGGCCTTGCCGTGGGCCTTTGTGTAAGATCCCTTTGAAGCCTCTCCAAATTGTTCATTATTTTCTTGACGAATGTCATCACTACCGCAAAAAAGGTGGTACGGGTCATGTCCTCGCATGCTCGGCATTTTATAGTAATGTAATGTGCGATAGTTCTGATCCCTTCTCTAATTCTACCCTTTTCCTACAGCAACCGTCATATCCGTTGATTCTGCGTTCCCAGCACTTGAGAGTTACGAAGGAGTTGATCTTGAAACTTATGCATTTGTTCCTCCATCTGCGCCATCAGGTCATAAAAGTGTTTCCTATCCGCTCTGAAATCTCTAGCTTGTTTGACTACCTTGTCTTCGAGAGTGACTATTTTTCCTCTCAGTATAGTGACGGTCCCCTCATAGTCCCTCTTCATCTGCTGCATATGCTGTGCTCGCTCTTCTGCACCCCTTGTCCATCTAGCCCAGATCCTTGCCAAGCTAGCTTTAAATTTTCCAAGTCCTCTTGACATTCGAGGGCTTTCCTTTTCAGTTCGTTTATGAGTTATTGGCCAGCCCGACTCCGTTATGGTTTTCTGGCAACTATTTTCATTTTTCGGATCTGAGCCTTAAGGGCCTCATTTTCTTGGATAAGCTTCTTCTTTTCTCCTTCATCCGCAGCGGCTTGAACACCCTTTTCAAATTGAAGTTCCATGGCCTGCCTCTCCAATTGGCTTATTTTGGTCATGTACTTGTTTTCCTTAGTCAACCAGTTCCATTGCTCTTGTGCCTTGTCAGTGAATTGTTGAACATGTGGTCTCTTTACAGGCCTTTCAAGAATCTAGAATCTTTTGCCGAACCAGACATTGTACTTAGGATTTACTTTGCCTCTAGCTTTATCTCGGACCATGGTCTTAGGTTCGAGGAACCTACATTCATTCCATATTTGGCGAATTCTCCCTTCTGGAAATGCAGCTTTTGGCCCCAATTCAATGACTTGTTTACTTAGATCTTCGTCGTTGTGGACGGTTTGAAATCTTCCTAATTGGCGCGAGACCCTGTAGGGAGCATAGGGTTGGATGCTCCGGATACCCATTAGGAGAATGTTTGGCACATCAGCTGACGTGTGTATTACTTCTGTAACGGGAAACCATTCAAAGGCCCATTCAATTTTGTCAGCGGTCAAATATTTCAAATGTGATAGCCAAGCCCTAGTACCCTCAGGAAACTCAATACCTATTACCCGGGTTTCAAATTTGTCGATGCAACTCAACCCGGTTAAACTATAATTCATGTACCCAATCTGGTGACAGAGGTGCTCTCGCATCCATAGCTGTAGCAACAAATTGCAACCCTGGAAGAACTTTCCCCCTTCTCAGCATGTAGTCAAGGCTCGATAGATTTCCGATACGATCAGAGGAACCACCGTGCTAGTGGCTTTCTTGATTGCAACATCTAACATTCCTACGAGGCCGATCTCTACATGACCATCTTTTTGTGGACAGGCCACAACTCCCAAGAAAGCTACCATGAAAGCTAAACCCCGCCTCGCCTCCCACTTATCTTTGTTTTTGGCATGGGTTAAACCAGTGTTGGGTTCTTCAAAACCTCAGGGATTGCCATATCGGTGATACAAGAAATTGAGTGTGCAATACCCTTCTGATAGATTCCCATCCTGAACATCCTGGGTAATACTCAGCAAATCTAGAAATTTGTGTGGAGATACCGGTCTTGGCGCCAATGGATATCGAGTTCTGAGGTTTACGTTAAGGCCTGCATAACCTGCCATTTCCTCTAAGGTCGGCGTGAGCTCAAAGTCTGAGAACCGGAACACGTTGCGAGTTGAGTCCCAAAAAGGTATCAATGCTTCAATAATATCCTGCCTCGGCTTGATTTTCAATAACCCAACGAGACCGCCCAGAACTTTCACCACTGTCTCTTTACTATCCTTGCCTAGGTCATTCCACCACAGATGGAGCTTCAAAGGGATCTCTTTAAGGACTGTGAAGGTTTCAATTTCAATCGTGCTCATCCTGCACATTTACTAAGGTGATTTAATGACTCTAAAAAATTGACCATTTTTCGAAAGATTACATTTAAGAAAAACCATGACCCGGTTTTGCCGATACGACCTTTTAGCACTTCGAAGAGGAAGATTTTAAGGCTGTGCCTGCTAACCGTTAAAAATGACTCAGGGTGGCTGTTCTTGCAAAACAGCCTTCCAGCGTCCTTTTGGGGACATTCGGCCTATTTTAGACAAGAATGACATTACCTAACTTATTTATGACAACACTAAAAAAATTTGTTGATTTTTGGGCTATTTTTGCAAAAGGGAGATTAGACCCGATGGGGATTGCCTACGTATCTCACATCTGATGAGAATCAAACTGGCGTAGTTTGGTCCATTTCGACCAATTATTTTCTAAAAAAAACAAACATTTATAGCAAAATTCTTTTTTTTTGAAATTTTTGGCAGAGTATCGTCATTTTTGGACACTATTTTTTAAAACGAGCATTTTTGTTTTTCTTTTTTTTTTTGTCAATTCTCTTCCCATTTTTAAAAACCAGTCAACACGCAGATCTGAAGCAAATAAATGCACAAGTAGCAAGTAAGATACATCAGGATGATCTGTTTATTTTTGGTACACCTGTCCTAGACAGACCCAACCCCTGTGTTGAGTTTCCAAAGTCAAATGTACATGATGCAAACAAACATTCCTCTTAGGGATCCGACACGAAGCTGAGTTATTCTAAGTTCAAAACTTGGGTTTACTGTTCTAGACCTGACCTGGCTTACCCGAGCGGACAGCTCGAGCAGGGGGGGTAGCATACCGGGATACAGAAGCTCCGCCGGCTTAGCAACTTGTCCGAACCTCGTTCTAAATGGGGAAAGACTCTAAATAGAAAAGTAGTCACATGAAGTGCACCCTTCTCCATGATGTAGAAGACTTAGAGAGAGGAAGGATTCGTAACAATTTATACACAGTTCACCAATATCAAAGCGGTAAAAAGCAACATGTAGCACATTAGGCCCAAACATGTGAATAAAGCCAGATAATAAATAAATCCAAATATAACAAGTATTCTAAGCTCGAATTTCTAACCCTGAACCAGTGGTTCTGGGTTAATACTTCCCAGCAGAGTCGTCAGAGCTGTGACACCTCCTTTTTACCTACACCCCGTGGAAGGGTATAATAGGGGAGTTTTTCCAATTAAAGGACAATCGAAACGGGATTCATTATTGGAAGATTCAGAGTCTCCACTTGGGAGATGTATGGTATCCCAAGTCACCGGTTTGAATCCTGAATCGAGGAAAAGATTTGACTTTGTTTAACAGTACACGAACCAAAAATCCGGATAAGAAATTCTGTTAACCCAGGAGAAGGTGTTAGGAATTCCCGAGTTCCGTGGTTCTAGCACGATCGCTTAACTGTTATATCCCGCTTAATTATCTAATTTTTATACATTCTGAACCTATGTGCCATTTTAGATTATTTACCACTTTTAATTAATTTTAAGGAATGTTGAACGTCTTTTAAAACATGTCTTTGGCTTGTGTCACATGAAATGCACCCACAATCCGAATCATATTTTATTCAACGTTTTGGGATTTGGATTTGGGTCACATGAAACGCGCACCCGAATTTAGGAAGGTAATGTTATTATAATATGCGTCTGAAACAACTACGCGTTTGCACTTTGCGAGGGCCATGAAATTTACTAAATGACATGCCTCGAATTCTAAGGATCAAGACAAGATTAATTAAATGAGGGCCTTGCAATTGAGATTTTTTTTTGTCACAGCGCACCTCAATTTATTCTAATAAGAAGATTTATATAATAACTCAAGAAGGCCATAATTTGTTATTGGGTTTGAATGGCGTATCCTAGCTAATAATAGCCAAACTCATTAATTAAAGAAAGCTTATGGAATTATAATGACCCTTGGCTCATAGTTCAGCAATATTAATTAATAAGAAATTCATCACGTGAAACAATTGCCCAAAGAAACTAAATTGACGAAACAATTGGAGAAAATGCCCGAGTTTGATTGATTCTTAACTGAGCTTGCGTTAGGCCCAGTTCTTTATTCCAACAATCACATTTAATCCATTTGAAACTAGTTCACTAAACTATATGGGATACGCGATTGTACCACCATTCTGACCTCTAAAATTTTAATTACTTGAAAGTGTAACAATTAAACTGAATTTCTGATATTTGTTGATATACTTTGGGCCTTGATCTATTTCGAACCCGTGTGGCTACATCACTTATAAAAATAAGTGTTGGGCCCAAAAAAAAACAATCTAGCATTCAAGGTCGATTATCGGGACTTGGGGATTCCAGATCAAGTCCCTTCAGGGGAAAACAAACGGATGTTTAAACCCCAATTTCCTAACTTCAGAGTTTAAGAACTCATTTCTCATGTACCAATCGTATAGAGACCTCTTAATAGACCAATAAGTAATCCAACTACTAAAACAAGTTGAACTAGCCAATAAAACTGGACCTGGATATCAAATTATTCCCAACATGGATCTGCAAATCTATATGACCATTTCCCATTAAAGCTAAATGTATCCCATTCTCACAGGTTTCAAGTTTATGCAATTCAAACACATCAGACCATTTCCAGTCACAGTTCATGCATGACGGATATAAAAACTAAATCCAAAGTGCATCATACGACTATTCTAGGATTCACATTATGTTACAAACCAAATTCTACAACCCATCAGTTAATAAAATTGAAGGGAACAGGGTAATCAAATGAACTACATGGATAGTGTATTAACAAAAGATAACACTCACTAATTGAAATATCCTATGTTTCCACCTTAATTGATCAAATTGTAATATTTTATATACCAAAGATGTGGGAAATACCTAGAAAGTGCATTGAAACAAAGCAGAGGGAAGTCAGTAGTCGAGCAGCAGCAGGAGTATAGTGTTTCAGCAACAAAATCAAACCCAAAATTGATACACAACAAACCACCAGAAAGAATCCCACTTGAACAATAACCCGGCACACTTGACACCAAGTTTTGAAACCAAGCTCAAATCAATTTTAACTTCCACAATGGAGAAATAATATTTTCAGACTTTGTAAGAATCAGAAAAAACAATGAGAATTGATCAATCAGTGGGAATTTTCTTTCCCTTTTTGTATTCCAAAAATCTGATCCTCTAAACTTTTCAACTCTAGACTTATATCTACCTTGTATACCCGTGTGTATATCAGTGTGTATCAGGGTATATATCAGTGTATTTTTCCACTCAAGGCTGTCCAAGTTCTCTGTTTTTCCTCTATATCTCTCTATTTCTGTCTGTGAGTGTTTCTCTGTATCTCTCTATGTGTGTATCTCAGAATATATATCAGAGTATATCCAAGTATATCTCCAATTTCAGACCCCCTTCTTTCTGTATATTCTCCTCTGTTTATACCTTTTCCTTTTTCTTTTAGAGGTATTTTTTAATCTTTTATCCCATTCCTTATTTTTTCCAGGCTATGTATTTTAGATTTTTGTTCCCCCTCCCATGTTACCCACTTTACAGCCCTATCAGTGCATAAACGGGCTGTTCTTTGTACCCCAGATCTGATTTTATTAATTTAGTTCATTAGTATGGGCATCTCTTATAATTCAGTAGTGCATCACCACCTCATCTTTACAGAGTGTTCTTAAGTAAAGTGAACCTTTGAATTAAACCTATATACACGTCTAATCAAGTATCATTACATAACTACCTAATAGCACACACAAACATGAATGAACAATTAACAGTTTCAAATCAACCAGGTATAACACAAATTCACACAAAACCAAACTAAGGAGCAAACAATGGTCAGAAAAGATTTACACCAAATAAAATGGCCGAATTCCAATTTCAAATTGATCCGAAAGAAAAAAGAAAAGGAGATGAAGAAAATAAATGATCCAATAACACAAAGAAAAATAGAAAACTCACCAGTCAGTGATAATCGAATAAAAATTCCGAAGCCTCATTTTTAAACCAAACTTTGATTTTAACCATGTGTTCTTATCAAGAACACGTGGTCAAAATCAAACTCAGCTTAAATTTCAATAAATCCAGACTTCAACAGGGTTCAAAAACTAGATTCGCATTTTGACAAATTCAGGCAATGTTTGAAGGGAAATGGTTGTAGATTAAGTACGAGGGGGTCATGGGGGTAACATGGTGTTAATTTGGGGTTGATTTGGCAGACTAGGTTTTGGGTTCGATTTTTTTACTGAAGATTCGAAAGGTCCTGATAATATTCGAGGTAGGGGGTTAGAGGGGTTGGGATGAGGAGGTTAAGGGAAAGAGATGGTGCTAATCTGGTGGAGTTTGGCCACCGTCCGCCGCCGTGGGTGATTTCCGGCACGGTGGCATGCGGCGGCGTTACGTTCGTCTCTGAAAGAGACGAAAGACGGGTGAGNTTAAGTACGAGGGGGTCATGGGGGTAACATAGTGTTATTTTGGGGTTGATTTGGCAGACTAGGGTTTGGCTTCGATTTTGGACTGAAGATTTAAAAGGTACTGATGATATTTGAGGGAAGGGGTTTGAGGGGTTGGGATGAGGAGGTTGAGGGGAAGAGATGGTGTTAATCTGGTAGGGTTTGGCCACCGTCCGCTGCCCTGGGCGATTTCTGGCACGGTGGCATGCGGCGGCGTTACATTCGTCTTTGAGAGAGACGAAAGACGGGTGAGAGGGGGGTTTGGTTTGGGGGGGTGAGGGGTAAGAATTTTTCGTATATTAAAGTTAGAGATTTAATTTGGGTCGTTGGATGATTGGAATCCAACTGCTCCGATTGAATCGCTAATCAGAAACGGGGTCGTTCGATTTAAAGGGGTGCTGGATCGGGTTTTGACGGGTCAGGTAATGGGTTGTGGGTAAGGTTCTTGACCATTCGATCAAACTGAATGAACGGTCCTGATTAAATCATGTCCAAACGACGTCGTTTGGTATTGCTGGTGATGGATTGGATTTCAGGCGGGTATTTGGCTGGTTCTGGGGTGGGTTTCGTTTGGTCTTGGGATTAATTTGGCCCAAATCCGTTTTCCTCCAATTCTTTTCCTTTTCTTTTATTTCCTAAAATTCTAAAAATAAAAATATAAACCTAGATTAATTCTTGATCAAATTATCCTAAAATAATAATTAATTCTAAATAACAATTATCACACATAATCAAATACCAAATTAAAAGAAAAATCATAGAGTCTAACACTAAACACTAAAACTGCAAAAAATACGCTATTTTTGTGAATCTTCTTATTTTTGTAAAATAACCACTTGCTTAATTAATCTTAATTGCAAAATTAGATCTCAAAGGCGAATGCAACTTATTTTTGTATTTTATCCTTAATTTAAACAAAATAACACACACATGCAAATGCAAACAATGACGGAAAATACCACAAAAATCCATAATATTGCAAACAAAAACAAAAATTATTTTATTTTGAATTTTCTGGGAGTAATTCATATAAGGCAACAATCACGTGCTCACAGATCCATAAGAGTTATAGTTCAGGTGGTCGGATGAGTGTTAGGCGAGCTTTCAGAAGCTCAAGACAGCTTTGACTACGACATCAGTGTTGGTTTTGCCCACAGGTTCAGGGCCATATATAGTTTATTGTGATGCATCTCGTATTGGACTTGGTGCAGTGTTGATGCAGGTCGGCAAGGTCATTTTCTATGCTTCGCGACATTTGAAGATTCATGAGAAGAACTATCTGGTTCATGATTTGGAGTTAGTAGCCATTGTTCACGCGTTGAAGATCAGGAGACACTATCTGTATGGCGTGGCGTGTGAAGTGTTCACGGATTACAAGAGTTTGCAGTATTTGTTCAAGCAGAAGGAGCTCAACTTGAGGCAGTAGAGGTGGTTGGGGCTGTTGAAAGACTATGATGTCACCATCTTATATCTTCCAGGAAAGGCTAATGTAGTGGCCGATTCTTTGAGTAGGAAGTCAGCAGGTATGGGCAGTCTTGCTTATATTCTGGTTGGTGAGAGGCTGCTTGCTTTGGATGTTCAGTCTTTGGCCAATCAATTCGTGAGGTTGGATGTTTTTGAGCCCAGCCGTGTGTTAGCATGCGCAATCGCTCATTCTTCTCTATTGGAGCATATCCGAGATCGACAGTATGATGATCCTCATTTGTATGTCCTTAGGGACATGGTACAACACGGAGGTGCCAAGCAGGTTAACTTGGGAGATGATGAATTTTTTAGATTGCAGGGTCGAGTTTGTGTGCCTAATGTGGATGGACTCCGAGAGTTGATTTTAGAGGAGGCCCATATTTCTCGGTACTCTATTAATACGGGCGTTGCTAAGATGTATCAGGATTTGCGACAACATTATTAGTGGCGGAGGATGAAGTAGGACATTGTTGCTTATGTGACTCGGTGTTTGAACTGTCAATAGGTTAAGTACGAGCATCAGAGGCCCGGTGGGTTGTTCCAGAAGATTGAGATTCCTGAGTGGAAGTGGGAGCGTGATACTATGTACTTCATTGTTGGACTCCCGCAAACTCAGAGGAAGTTCGATGCAGTGTGGGTTAGTGTTGATAGGCTGACCAAGTCAGCACATTTCATTTCTATGGCAGTCTCCTATTCTTTCGAGAGGTTAACTGAGATCTATATTCGGGAGATTGTTCGTCTTCATGGTGTGCCCGTGTCTATCATTTCGGATCGAGGTACATAGTTTACCTCATATTTCTGGAGAGCAGTTCAGCGAGAGTTGGGCACACGATTTGAGTTGAGCAAAATATTTCACCCTCAGATGGACGAGCTGTCTGAGCAGACTATTCAGATTTTGGAGGATATGCTTTGAGCTTGTGTTATTGACTTTGGAGGCTCGTGGGATCAGTTTTTGTCTCTAGCAGAGTTTGCCTACAACAACAACTACCAGTCAAGCATTTAGATGGCTCCTTATTAGGCTTTGTATGGTAGGCGGTGACGGTCATCGGTTGGATGGTTAGAGCTGGGGGAGGCTCGATTGTTGGGTATGGATCTAGTACAGGATGCCTTGGACAAGGTCAGGATTATTCAGGATAGGCTCCACACAGCTCAGTCCAGGAAAAAGAGTTATGTCGACTGCAAGGTTCGAGATTTGGCTTTCATGGTCGGTGAGCGGGTATGGCTTTGAGTGTCACCTATGAAGTGCATGATGATATTTGGGAAGAAGGGCAAGCTTAGCCCTATGTTCATTAGAACATTTTAGATTCTTGATCGAATGGGAGAGGTGGCTTATAGACTTGCGTTGCCGCCGAGCTTATCAGCCGTGCTTCCAGTGTTTCATGTGTCCATGCTTCGGAAGTATCACGGCGATCCATCCCACGTGCTAGATTTTCAGCACTATCCAATTGGACAAGGACTTGTCTTATGAGGAGGAGTCGGTAGCTATTCTAGACCGGTAGGTTCGTCAGTTGAGATCCAAAAAGCTTTCCTTCTGTTCATGTTCAGTGTAGAGGTAAGCCTGCTGAGGAAACAACCTGGGAGTCCGAGTTTGATATGCGGAGCCGTTATCCCCATCTTTTCCCCGACTCAGGTACTTCCTTCTTTTGTCCGTTCAAGGACGAACGGTTATTTTAGAGGTGGAGAATGTGATGACCCAAAAGGTAATCATTTTTTTTAAAAACAAATTATGTATTCTGAGGCCTTAATCACCTTGATTTGCATACGCAGTCCGAGCGCGTAGCCGAAAATCCAATATGTAAAAATATGTGAAAAATGATGAATTTTGACCTTAAAATGAATTTAATTTGACTTTAGTCAATATTTTGGATAAACGGACCCGGACCCATGATTCGATGATCCCGGAGGGTCCGTAGAAAAATATGGGACTTGGGCGTATGCCCGAAATTGAATTTCGAGGTCCCAAGCCGGAGAAATGAATTTTTAAAGAAATTTGTTTTCTGAAATATTTATGACTTTTTGGAAATGAAATGTGTTTAAAACCTTATGGTATTGGGTCCGTATTTTAGTTCCGGAGATCGATACAGGTCTTATATGTGAATTAAGATGAGTCAATGAAATTTGGTAAGAAAAGGAAGTCGTTTGAGGTGATTCGTACCCATAGTTGTGAAAATTGATACTTTGAAAGTTTTGAGATTTTTCTTAGATTCCTATGCTAAATTCATTGTTTAAGAGGTTGTTTTGGCTATTTGATCACACGGATAAGTTTATGTGATGTTTTTGAGTAAGTATGCATGTTTGGTTTGGATCCCTGAGGGCTCGGGTGAGTTTCGGATAGGTTTCGGAAGGTTTTAAACTTCAAAAGAAATTGCAGGTTTTCAGTTTCTGGTGTTCTGGTGTGTTGTTCTTCGTGTTCGCGGAGGGACTCTCGCGAACGCGATGGGTAAGCAAGCTGAAGGAAACTTCCTTCTACGTGAACACAAGACACAGGATGCAAACGTGAAGCTTTGGGGGTGTTTCCCTTCGCGAATCCGGGCCTAGTATCGCGAACGCGAAGGTTTTGGGCCTGGGTGGGGGAGAGGGATTTTACCTTACGCGAACGCATCCACACGAATGCGAACACAAAAAGGCTCTGGGGGATGAAGCACCACGAATGCAAGCCTTGTATCACAAATGCAATGGTTTATTTGGCCTGGTCCATCGCGAACGCGACAGACCCATCGCGAACGCGATGAAGGTCTATCCAGTGATTTTTAAACAGAAGCAAAAATGGGATTTAACAAAAATTTCATAACTTCTTCTTTAAAACTCCAAATTGGCCGATTTTTGAAAGAGAGCTTCACCACAAATCCATAGGTATGTAATCTAGACTCATTTTCTTCAATTTCTATTAACACCCATTAGATTTTTAGACCTAAATCATGTTCTTAAGGGTAGAAAATTAGGGATTTGGGTAGAGTTAGGGGTTTTTTATATAATTGGAATTTAGACCTTGTTTTGGGGTCGGATTTTGAATCTAATTACATATTTGGGATCGTGGGTGAATGTGTGATCGGGTTTTGGTCCAAACCTCGTATTTTGACCAAAAGGGCCGGGGGTCAATTTTTGACTTTTTGGGAAGAATGATAGGAAATCTATAATTAAGCATTGGAATGGGATTGTTTAGAGTTTACTGATGTTATTAAGTCGATTATCAATAGTAGGTATATTGCCTATCCATCAATAATTATTTTTTCCTTCTCCCTTTCTATTTCCTTTAAACCAAGAATATATAAAAGTCTTTCTTTCAATGTTGATTTGGAGCCAAATTCAAAAGGAAAAGTGGTGTTTGAGGCTTGAGTTGGCCGTGGAAGTTCGATGTAAGTGTTTGGTCTAACCTTAGCTTGAGGGATTAGGAGTTGTGTCCTACTTGCTACATGTTACTTGTTGAGTACGATGTATAGGCATGGTAACGAGTATCTATACGTTGGTGTCAAGCATGACCGTGAGTCTTAAAATGAAATTTGTTGTGATCTTAGAAAATGTTATGAATGCCTAAATTGTTGATTCTCCATGTTGAGTAAGAATAATGATTATACTCATGGAAATTAACTATGATTGGGTATTAGTGCTAGTGAGGAAGTTAGATGTTGGAACAAGTTTGGTTATAACTGATTTTCCCTTGCCAGGACGTAATTAATTATACTGTCGATTCCCTTACTGGGATAGTGCGATTTCTTTATTGATCCCATGTCGGGACTCTCCTTGTGATTTATGAACTGTATATGTGGATCAGGTTGCACGCCTCAATAATATTATATTTTTATCGGGTTGTACGCCATAAAAATATTATATTTGGATCGGGTTGCACACCGCAACAATAATATAATTGGATCGAGTTGCACATCGTAACAGTGATAAATGATATAGGCCGGGTTGCATGCCGCAACAGTGTTTTTATCATATTTGGATCAGGTTGCGTGCTACAACAGTAGATAATAAAAGTGTTTATCGGTTGATTACGTTTTCCTTATTCTTTTGTTGTGAATCCTAAATTGCCTTTATGCTTTTATATGGAATTACTAATGATGAGTGATAGTTCCCCCGCAGCATGCCCCCTCCCATCTTTAATTGTTTATTTTCGCTTTATTTCTGTTGTATGTTATACAACTATACAGGTTTATCTGGTGGTCTAGTCATAGCATCGTCACTACCTCGTCGGGGTTAGGCCAGGTACTTACCAGCACATGAGGTCGATTGTGTTGATACTACACTCTTCACTATGTGCAGATCCCGGAGCGACAGCTTTTGGATCATAGCGTTGGGTGGCTGCCTTTTGTCCAGTCAGAGATCCCGAGGTAGTCTTGCAGGTGTCCGCAGGCCCCGGCGTTCTCTTCTATCTTTATATTGTGTTTTCATTTACTTCAGAGATAGATTGTATCTTTCTTTCCAGATAATTGTTCGTAGTATTCGTAGATGGTCCGTGATATTGTGACATATGTTCCGAGTAGAGATGGACTTGATATTGTCGTACTTGTTTTTTTGGCTAAGTTATCAGATTATTCCTTCCGCGTATATTTAATTATTGTTAATATTTCACTATTGATCGCATGATGATTTAAACTGTTAAAAAGATTAAATAAAAGAGTTAGTGAATCTATATTACTCGGCTTTCCTAGCTTGCACGAGTATGCGCCATCATGACTTCTGAGGGCGGGAAATCCGGGTCTTGACAGAATTTGTGAGAAGAATATTAGAGTGAATTAAACTAGAGTTAGATCCCAAATAGCTATCTTGTACCTATCCTGTCATGACCCTTATTCCTCACATTGATAAGAAATCAACTCTGCTAATCTCTAGTTCTTTAAAATAAATTGTCAATTTTTTTATTTAGTAGTTAATCATAGTTCGTAATTAATCCAAACAAAGTTTTGATCATACTGAATAGCAGCTAACCAGACAATACTAGAGCATTGTCTAAATCCAATCCCTATAGAGATGATAATTTAACTATACTATCTTTGGCTAGCGAGCATCAATGTCGTGTTGTGTTTTGCACTCGTCAATCTCTCTCTTGCTCTAACTCTCTAATTTCCTCAATTAAAATATTTTTATCATTAATGAGGTTGTGGTAAGCATCAATAAAAACATTAGCTAAAGATAATAACTTCTTTTTAGAATAAAACTTCAAATTTCTTTGAATGTCCAGAAAGTTTACCTCATTGTCATCGTTATCTTCATCCTCTTCAGATTTTGCCATGACTGTAAATATGGATTCATACCCTATAGCTTCACTTCCAACGGCTATCATGGAGACGATAATTAAACTATACCAAAACTCGTCAAATTTTGATGCCATTGCCGGGGATTGGCAATTAATAATGTTCAAATTAGTTTTCGGTGCTAATACAAGAACTTAGTATATTTTATTATTCACGGATTTCCTATTCTATGTGTGGGAAATAGGTTAACTTCTCTGATATATGTCTTGATCTTCTTAAAGGAATGGATTTCATACAATCCAGAGGTGAAAAAGAGTCTGCGATAGTTGATAAAGAGAAAGAACTCACCGGAAAGTTCTTGGGGAAACCTTTAACCCCCGAACACATGGCTAATAACAGTGACAACGGAGTAGATTAAACTGCAAGAGAGGCAGCACTACATAGAGAACAAGATATATGGATAGCAGCTGAGGCAGCCTGTCGAGCTGTTAATGTGACCAACGAAGATGAAGGGGGTCGAAGAATCAATCTAAATGGTCCCATGGTTGAAGACCAGTTCTAGAATACGGTACTCAGTCTTGGTAGAGCATTAGGTGTTTCTGCTAGACCAGTCTACAATAAGGGAGTGTCCTATGTAAGACCTCCACCAGTAGCAGCAAATAATTTCGAGTTGAAGTAAGGCTTGCTTCAAACTATCCAGAACAACTATGTCTTCAGAGAGAAAGTGAATGAAGATCCTAACACTAACTTGATGGATTTTGAGGAAATAATGAACACCTTGCAGTAAAACGGGTGTCAAAAGATATAGTATACTTAAGGGCACTCCCCTTTCACTGAAGGATGATGCGAAGCACTGTCTTCGTAGCTTACCAATGAGGTCGATCAGGAAATGGGAAGCTATGACTAAAACGTTTCTTGACAAATACTTCTCAGCTGCAAAAATAGTGAAATTCAGAAGGGAAATTCACAACTTCTGCTAGACGGACACTGAAATTGTTTTCGAGCCTTGGGAAAGATTTAAGGAGATAGTGAGGAAGTGTTAGCAAAATTCGACTGAATTGTGAATGCAACTTCTGGACTTTTGGGATTGACTAACACCTTGCTCACGACGAACTCTGAACAACGCAGTTGGAGGTCCTTTAATGAAAAAGACTCCTGAGAAGATTGTGGCAATTCTTGATGAGCTCTCTGAAGATGCTAACCAGTGGCATGTTAAGAGTAATGGTAGACAAAAATTAGCTGGGGTTCATCAAGTAGATTCCAACACACCAATGCAAGACCAGCTACACACCATGGCCAAAGAGATAAAAAAAAGTTGACCTTAGCCAAGGTCTAAAGCCAGCCGTCACCAATTTGTGACTTTTGTGGGACGAGTCATCCAATGCATGGCTGTCAGGCCTCAGCTGAAGATGAAGTGGTAAATGTTGTAGGAAGCTTTGATAGTGGCAACTACCAAAGTGGTAATAATTTTAACTCTATGGGACAGAGGCACCCAGGCTTTTCTTGGAGTTTACCAAGTGGTAGTCAGAACTCATGGCAGCAGAATAATCCGAGACCTTAAGGATAAGGAGCTCCGGGATTTCAGAATCAGGCATGACTGAGGAGAGAAAAGACATGCCTGCTCTACCTTTCCCCCGGAAGCAAAGAAGAGAAAAGCTGGACAAATAATTCGATCGCTTTTTAGAAGTGCTCAAGCATGTGCATGTGATGTACCTTTCACAGAGGTGGTTTTACAGATGTCAGCTTATGCTAAATTTTTGAAGGAGATATTGTCCAAGAAGCAAAAAGTGGAAGAGACGTCGGTGGTCAAGCTCATAGAGCATTGTAGTGCTATTTTAAAAAATAAGCTCCCTAAAAAATGTGAAGATCCAGGGAGTTTTACTATACCTTACTCTCTAGAGAATATTAAGTTTTAAAAACTTTGTAAGATTCAGGTGCTTCCATTAATCTTAAGCCTTTGTCTATTTACATAAAATTGGAGGGAGATATTGGGGAAATCAGGTTGATGCATGTGTCCTTGTAGCTGGCGGATCAGACCACAATCATATCTGAAGGAATAATGGAAGATGTGCTAGTTTGGGTGGACAAGTTTATGTTCCCTGTGGACTTCATCGTGCTGAACATGGAGGAGAATATGGAGGTTCCTCTAATTTTAGCAAGACATTTCTTGGCTACAGGTAGAGCAATTCTAGATATTCCGGAAAGGTATCTCATGCTCAAAGTGGACGAAGAAGGCTGATCTTCAAGATAGAAGGAGAAGGGGGGGGGGGGGGGGCTAA
>MU677494.1:116296-139846 GCA_026770625.1 Nicotiana glauca
CTTAAATTTTAATCTAAGACCAAACTAGTATTTGTTAAGGCATGCTAAACTAAATGATTGTTTGATTTCTGGGGTTAATTTGAGCCTTGTATGACTGTTTGTTCTCCCCCTTTTACTTGTTACTTGTTTTGAATGTCGAAACTAGAATTTTATCCTTTAAAACTCCATAAAGGCCCCATCCCTTTTTTCCATTTTAGGATTAGAAGTCGTAACACCCCGGGACTGATAGTTTGGGACGGGTAATAGCATGAAATAGGTAAACGATACCGTTTCGCACTTTAATACCTTAACGGGGTAGGAAGGGTAGACATGGAGATGATGATTACACGATAACACTATGCGTACAGTCAGGTACCGGTGTTGTGCAAATGATCCATGTAATGTATGAACCTAGGACCCCCTCCCTGTTCATTAGTTTGTTATTTTCAGATATTTCAAAAGTTGCCCAAAACCTTTTCAAATTTCCGCTTCTGTTTATCTCCCTAAGTTATTTTCATCATTGTTTGGTCTTTTCCCTCATTGCGTATCTTTTCTTAAATTGCAAAACTATTATCTTCTAAATTTCAGCATCTTTAATTCTTTATTTGTAACAGTTTTCCCGTATTTTCAATGCTTGCTTGTTTACCTATTTGCTTGCATTTAAAGTCACAATTCTAGCATGGCCGGGAACCACACTAGTGGATCTTGAGGGGTGCCTAAAACCTTCCCCTCGGGATAATTTCAAGCCCTTATCCAACTCTGGTTTTCATCTTTAATTCTTCTTAAAGTGTCCTAATGCACTATAATCATTAGGTGGCGACTCTCCAAAATCTAAAACCCAATTCCCAATGTGGTAATAGAGTTGTCTTCCCAAATGTCATTAACCCGATTCCACGAGGAAAAAAAAGGGGGGGCGTCGACAGCATGGCGACTCTACTGGGGATTTCTTTCGGCTTTTACCATTGCATGCTATGCGTGACTTTATTTATTTCTTTTATCGCTTTTGTTTTATGCCTTTATTTTGAAACTAACCCGTTTCTTTTGTTTCTTTTTCTTTAATTACCTTCATTTATCGCTTTTTTATCAATATTGTTGTAATTTCTGAGCAATCATTGTAAACTTTATTGTATGAACGTGAAAATACATGTCAATTTATTTCAACCTTGTAAATTGCATCTTCAACATCATATTCTACTCGTGCCAAATAAAATCCTATAGCAACGCTTATAATGAGTGGTTGCGCACTTCCAATACTATCACCCCCTTTAAATTTGGCAAAGGCGTATTTGCGGTAAAACCAGTCAATCAACGGTGTAGTCGACGGTTTCGTGCCTTTCCCTCTTGAGTTGTTCGCTCAAGGTTACCAGTCTAGCACTTCAAAATAGAAACCTTACTCCGTTAAGCTGAACATGCATCATGGTCAAAACTAGCCGAGTCAGTTATGTTATCCATATAATGACTCATTAAGATAGCCTTGTCCAAAGTACACCGGGTTTCCTTGAAACCCAAACAGATGCCTTCAGGTTCTGTGCATTTATTTGGAGAACTTAAGTGCTTTGCTATGCTAATTATTGATTTAAATAGTCGAGTCTGGTGGGGGTAAGGGCCTAACACTCTGTTTTGCAGAAAATAAGGCACGAGATCCCCAGATTTGGCATGGTAACCAACATTCATCCAAGGCTGCTGCATTGGTGGAATGACCTCCACTCAAGTGATCAAACACTCGTCCGCAAGTACCTAGGGAATCTGACTTCTTTCCTAGGGATTCAGCCCAACAACAGAATCATAGAGGTTGCAACGTTGTTCTGGGATAGCGATAAATTTGTGTTTCATTTTGGTGACCTAGAAATGACTCCTTTACTTGAAGAAATAGGGGGTCTAGCTGGGATTCCTTGGGAGACTCCGGGTTTGCTCATGCCAGAAAATCGCAAAGGAAGGGGTTTTCTTAGGATGATAGGATTGAAGAAAAACCTAGACTTAACCTGTTTGAAAGACTCCTATATTCCGTTTGACTATCTATATGAGAGGTACAGCTATAGCAAGTCATACCGCACCTATTTAGACGAATTTGCTATCACCTCATTGGGGCACGTCCATAGAAGGGTTTTTGTCTTCATGTTTTGCTTTTTGGGAATGATCGTGTTCCCTATGAAGAAGGCTAGGATCCACACCAGACTAGCCATGGTAACCAAGACTCTGATGGAAGGGATTAGTGGGGAGACTTTCAGCATAGTGCCCATGATCGTCGCCGAGATATGCCGCGCCTTGAACAAGTATCAACAACAAGGTAGTCATTTTGAAGGTTGCAATTTATTGCTTCAGCTGTGGCTCATGGAACACCTCCAGAAAGGAGAGTACCGACAAGAGATTCTACGCAGAGATTGGGAGGATCATATCCCCTTCCACCAGCCAAGGCGTATGAATTATATGCCCAGAATGTTCGCACAGCCAGAGGATGGGTGGAATTATTTGAAAATCTGAGAGAAGACCAGGTACAATGGATGTTTGAGTGGTTCCCCACGGATGAGTTCATCGTTCGATCCCGAGATGCACCATTCCTCATACTAATTGGCTTGAGGGGAACTTATCCTTATGTTCCTCTCCGAGTCATGAGACAAGCTAGGAGAAGACAAATCATACCGAAGATCGACAAGATGAGTCACCTCAGGGCTGATTTCCAGGACGATGATAGCCCTCACAGGTGCCAAGCTCAGCATTTATGGCACTGCAAAATCGTTTAGGAGAAAGAATCTATTAAGCCAGACAGGTACCACGCCGGTTATGTGCCTCATTATTTGGGTTGGCTAGAAGACAATGGCGTGGGTCAGCCAAGATCCGTTCGGGGTCACAGAATTATTGATGAGCATGCTGAAGTACGGGTTAAGTATAATCAACTGCGCAAGAGAATTTGAGAGTGTGAAAGTAAGCATAGGGAAATACAAGAAGCCCATCAGAAATTAATCGAGGAGTGGAAAGAAATGGATGTCAGTGCCAATAACCGACTATGATATTTGGAGTGGGGTTTAGTAGAGCTGGAAAGAAAGTTCATCAAGAGGATCGAAAACTGCCAAAATGCTGAAGGAAATGCAGGCGGACACCTGGCCCGAGCCTACTTACTGCTAGGACTACACGAGTTGGTGGAGCTGTTCGAGGGAAACAAGGATGCCAAATCTGGGAAGGTCCTTCTGGGACCAAGTAGTTAGGAGTCCTTTATTTTTCCTTAAGGATGTAATAAGGCCAATGGTCACTAGTGGCATTCACTTTCTGTTATTTAGGGTTGTTTGGATTCGTCTTATTTTATCAATAAAATGAGGCATTTAGCATTATAAGTTCTCCAAAATTATTTGTCGCTAGGCCTATCTCGGGAACAACGAGGCACCAAAATTAGGATACGATTTATATTCCTGCACAATGTGTTTAAGTACTGCAACATTTTTCCTCAGAACCCACACTAGCTTGTTACCTTTTTTGTTTTTCTTTTATTTTTATTCCCCTCCCCAAAGGTTAGTTCGTGCATTCTGGCACCATCGTCATATTCCACAAGATCCAAGGGCCCTCCACCTCCTCCTCCTCCGAGTCCTGTCCGAAATAAGAGCAAAGGAAAAATAGAAAACACAAGTGCTAGAAAGGAGATTGAAAGGGAGGAAACTTCTCAAGGTACCCCAATTGCTAAGGGAACTGCTGCTCATCTTGAACAAAAATTGCTGAAATTCCAGGAAGAGTTGGACCAAGTTCGGAACTTGGCAAGCCTATCATTCTCTCTTACTGCTCTTGATGTCAACACCTAAAATACCGCACCTCCACAAAACACCCGCAACCACAGATACAACCCACTCATACCTGCAACACATGCCACACTCCAAACAATGCTCCATTACTCATCCCCGAGCCACCGAACACCACAAATGAACATCTTCACAACACTCCTATTTATGCGGATACTATAACCCACTACGCCCAACCCATCTCAAATGCACCCGAGTCTGATGACAAGGACTCCCTCATCAGGAACTTAGCGGCAGAACTCAAGAAATTAACTAGCCTGGTCCACGGTGTCGAAGGTAGCAAAGGCATTGAGGGGCTGAACTATGAAGACTTATGCATTCAGCCAGATATGGAACTTCCGGAGGGGTACAAACCTCCCAAGTTCGAAATGTTCGATGGAACAGGAGATCCTAAAGTCCAACTGAGGACCTATTGTGACAAGCTGGTTGGGGTTGGAAGAGACAAGAAAATCCGCATGAAACTCTTCATGAGGAGCTTGAAGGGAGATGCGCTATCCTGGTATATCAGTCAGGATCACAGGAAATGGACGAGTTGGGTAGGCATGGCATCGGACTTTATGGATAAATTCTGTTTCAATACGGAGAATGCACCGGATGTGTTCTACATACAGAATTTGAAGAAGAAACCCACCGAAACATTCCGCGAGTATGCCACCCGTTGGAGGCCAGAAGCTGCAAAGTTTAGGCCAGCCCTGGAAGAAGAGCAAATGAATAGGTTCTTCGTCGGGGCTTAGGATCCCCAATATTACGAAAGGTTGATGCTGATCGAGGGTCAAAAGTTCTCTAATATCATCAAACTCGGAGAAAGAATCGAAGAGGGCATCAAGAATGGTATGGTAACAAATATTGAAGCATTGCAAGTCACCAATAAAGCTTTACAAACTGGTGGCGCATCTAAGAAGAAAGATGTAAGTGCCGTGATGATAGTACAGGGAGCCAAATCACCACCAAAATACCACACTTACCCATCACCTCCACTTACATATCAGCCTATCCCAAACTACCAAGCACCCGCACCCTCTTATCCACCTCCCGTTTACCAGTCCTCTCCACCTCTCACATATCAACCCACCTCGCCCAAATACTTTCAACCAGCACCTGTTTACCAAGCTTATAATGCTCAACCCTCTCACTATCAATCACCACCCAGCCGTCAAAATTTTCCAAGACCTAGACCAAATTTTGACCGTAAACCTCCCAGACAATACACAACCATCGCAGAACCAATTGACCAGCTATATGAGTGACTCAAAGCTGCTGGTTACGTCACTCCTATTCCAGCCAAAGCTCCATAAAATCCATCCTAGTGGGTCAACCCCAACAAGACCGGTGCGTATCACTCTGGCATGAAAGGACACACCCTTGACGAGTGCCGTTCATTGAAAGATAAGATTCAGACCCTGATCGATAATAAGGTCATTTTAGCAAAGGATCCTGCTCCTAATGTTCGTAACAACCCCTGCCTGACCACAAAGGTGGAGACATTCATATGATCGAGATCAAGGATGATTGGGACCCCAAAAGGTCAATAGGTTTGATTGCTGAAGGGGATGAAAAAAAGAAGCTGGCAGTTACCCTTAACCCAATTGTTGTGCAGAATCAGCCCTCCACGGACAATGAAGTGAGTATGTATATGCCTCTTGAATTTTAAGCACCTCCTTCTGCAAAGGCGACTGGGCCAATCGAAGTTGAATTCGGAGTTCCAAAGGCATCTGCACCCTTTGAAGTTGATGTGTTACCACCAAGGGTGCCTATTCCGGTGGCAATGACTGACATGACACCATTCCACTCAAATGCCATACCATGGGATTACACTGCCGAATCTAGGAGGAAAGGAAAGACAATGATAGGAGAAACAATTGCCGCACAAGGAATGACTAGAACAGGGAGGGTCTACACCCCAGAGAACCTAGTTGAGTCCGGTAAGAAAGCCCCGAGGCGTCCCATTAAGGCAGGACCCGACGATCTTTGGAGGAAAATACAAGCTAAGGAGTACTCGGTCGCTGAACAGTTGAACAAAACACTGGCACAGATATCTATCCTGGCGCTTCTGCAAAGTTCAGACGTTCACAAGAATGCCTTAATGAAGATATTGAGTGAAGCCTACGTGCCAGCAATATAACCGGGGGCGAGATGGCGAACATGGTGGGGCAAGTGTTGGAGAGCTACAAAATAACCTTCCATGAAGAACCATAAGGCTTGGGCCACAGCAAGGCACTGCACATCACCGTGCAGTGCGAAGATTATTTCATCACCAGGGTTCTGATTGACGGGGGATCAAGCCTAAACATCTATCTACTTGTAACTCTCAGAACTTTGGGGAAAGGCCTACACGAGATCAGAGACGGGGCTATCAATGTCAAAGCCTTCGATGGATCCCAGGGATCTACTATTGGAGAAATCAGCCTGTGCTTGCAAATGGGACCAACATGGTTCGACGTCAACTTCCAAGTGATAGACGTCCCGGCATCCTACAACTTGCTATTAGGATGCCCCTGGATCCACGCTGCTGGAGCCGTAGCATCGACCCTGCATCAGGCGGTAAAGTTCAAATGGAACCACCAAGAGGTGATCATTCATGGTGATGGTAGCAACCCTATATATAGTCGCCAGACCATCCCGATGATTGGAGGCAGAAGGAAAATAGGCGGAGAGACGTACCACTATATCGAAAGGGTCAACGCTGTAGACAAAGACAAGTGGTGGGACAACAAGATTGAAAGCATCCTAAATTGGTGTGGGTACGAGCCGGGAAAGGGGTTTGGTAAAAATCTTCAGGGGATCGCTAAGCCCATCAAACTGAAGAAGCATGGCACAACCTTTGGCTTAGGGAATGATTATACTTGGAAAGAACTCCAGAACTGGTCGCCACCATGGCGCGGCCCCTACTATCCATTGGAGTTTCCGATACCTGGCCTGGATCGAACCTTCCATCCAGCAGATACTATATATGGGTCCGAAAGGAACGAAACATTCGCAGCCATGCAGAATTTGTTCCTAGAGGATGATGAAATGGACTATTGTGTTCTTTTTTAGAAGGGGGGAGGAAGGCCCTTACATACAAGCTGTGAACAGTGGAGACTACCTCAGCAATTGATCAATTAGGACCGTCAGAGCCCGGAAGGCTTCGGGGTGGCAAGGCTAAACAAAAGTAGCATGCATCGCATTTTTTTTAGTTTGCTTTAATAGCTAATTTTCTTTCCGCATTGTCTTTAATTTCGAAAAGAGCTCCGATGTTTCAAATAATTTTGAATTTAATCAAAGCATCTCAATTTATCATATATATCTCGCTTATTATTTTCTTTATCATTTACTCTATTTTATACAACATTACTATTACTTATCTTGACGATGAACCAACGACTGTGACTTGCAACGAAACAACGCAACAAAAGGACATAGATTCAGAAGAAGATGAAATACCTGAAGAGGTAGTCAGAGAGGTTGAGAATTTTGAGAACAGACCTATGTCCAACCTGGAAGAAACTAAGGTCATTATTTGGGAAATGCAGAGAATGTCAAAGAAACTCGCATTAGTGTTCACTTGTCGCCATCAGAAAAGGAGGATAAAGAATATGAGGACATATTTTCCTGGTCGTATTGTGAGCACGTGATTTTTGCCCTACACGAGAATTACTCCCAAAAAATGCAAAAAATAAAATAGTTTTTGTTTATTTGCAATTATTGTGAATTTTGTGTTATTTTTCTTGTATTGTTTACATTTGTCTGTGCATGTTTATTTGTCGAATTGATAAAAAATACAAAAATATGTCGCATTTGCATTTAGGATTCAATTCTACAATTAGGAGTAATTAATTTTATTTTACAAAGATGGAAAATCACAAAAATACGTACTTTGCATTTTTAGCATTTAATTGGGTAATTTTATTTTAATTGGTATTTAATTATGTGTGATAAATGTTATTAGGAGTTAATTAGTATTTTAAGATAATTTTGGTTTTATAATTTGACTTAGAATTTTGGTTTTAATAATTAAGGAAGTAAAAAGAAAACGAAGAAAAAAGAGATAAATGGAAAGGTCTCATTTGGGATGTTCATCACACATGCCCAAATCATTTTTCCAGGTCAAACCCACCCTACCCAAACGAAACTGGCCCAAACCTACCCAGTTCAGCCCTTCTCCAACACACGTCCAAACGACGTCGTTCCAGTCATGTTAATCTGGACCGTTGATTTAAATTGATCAATGGTCCAAAACCTTTCCCCAATACCCACACCCCATCCCCAACCCGGGCCGTCCCAGTCCCTAAACGACCCCGTTTCAATACCAATTCAATCAGAACCGTTGGATGCTAATCATCCAACGGCTCAGATTGAAACTTCAATTTTAATATCCCAAACCCCCATACCCTCAACCCATCTTCATTTCCCAACCCCCCCTCCCCCTGTTTCCAATCGTCTCCTTTAGAGACCAAACAACCCCTGAAGAACCCTAGCCGCCCCCTTTCCCTTCGCCTGAAAACCCGGCGGCATGAGCTCCGATGGCCGTGAAAATCACACCCCTGAAACCACCTTGACTCCCCCTCTCCAAATCCACACTCTTTTTGCTTCGAATCACCCCTGAGCTCTTCGAATATTAGATCGAAAAACTGGTCTGGAATCCTAGTTCGTTAGATTAACACCAAACTTACACCCTGTGACCATTTGACCTCCTTCGTTCCCAAACCGACCCTAGTTTCCTTCGAATCTTGGCCAAACTTGTCGAATCTTAAAATCAAACAAACGAGCCCTAGAAGAACCAAAAAGAATTTGAGGTCACAATTGACCTTAGTCAGGTGTTCTTAGTCAAGAACACTTGATTAAGGTCCGTATTGGCCTCAAAAGCTCGAGTCAAAGCTTCGACTGATCGAGTTCGTTTGGTTTCTGATTTTGAGGTATTTTTTCCTCTCTTTATCTGTTCTATTTTGTTGGTGTTTATTTGTTTAAGTTTGTTGTATTTTTGTTTGGATTGATCTTTCGTTATTTTGTCGATTATCTTCTCCTCCTCTTCTGGACCCTTTCTCTGGTCCAATTTTTCTCTATCAATTAGCATATGTTATAATATGTTGAATGCTTCGAATTAGTCAGTGTCAATAAGGCTTGGTATAAAGCCATGATTACTCCTGTAATTTGTTTGGTGTTATTATTTGGTTGAAGTTGTTTCATCTGTGTTGTCTATCATTTTGTCGCATATAGATTCAGTGTGGTTAGAATGTTCATTTGTTCTTGTTTGGATTTAATTTAGGATTGTGTTAGTTCATTTCTATGTATCCGTAACCTTGATAGTTCAATAGGAGTTTGTCCTGAATCATTGTTCTTATGTTAATGCCATTTTGATTTGATCTAAGTTTCTAGCTTGAATTGCTGACTGAGTTGATAAGTTGAATTGATTATAGGTGCTGTAGTTTAGTTAATTAATTAGATGAATTTGGTTATAGCTGATGAGTTTTGGTACGAATTGAAAGGGGATTGGGGTAGGATTGTAATTTCAGTAGTTCAAGGGTAGTTTTGGGAATTGAAAACTTAAAGATTTGTTTAATTTGAGTGTTTTGTCCACTAAGTACTAATATAACATTAAACTAATGTATTGTTTAATACTTAGCGGGTTGGGAAACATAATAGCATGGGGGAGTAATTGAAAACAATAAGCAACCCATAACTCTGAATTAAATAATGCTTAGGACACATAGTAGTGGGGCTGCAGAGAATATCATGGGGAAGAATTGTTTTAAGTGCTCCGAAGAGCTGATAAGGGGTCTGTTATATTATAAATAGATGCAGTATGATAGAGTTAAAAGGGGGATTTTTCGGAGAACTTAAGAGGAATCAGTCTTTTTCAGTGCTAGGAAAATACAGAGAGAGTTTAATCATTTCTCAAAGAATCTTTAAGAGGTCTTTCAATCAGTCATGGAAATCAGTTAGAGAGGGTCTGAAATCAAGTTTTTCCTTACCCAAGTTTTTCCTTCATTTTCATGGATTTCATTCTTCTTGATTCAAGATCACTAGATTGACCCTGAGTGATTTTGGGTCCAGTTGAACTGTTTCGGATTGAAACTTAGCTTGCTAAAATTTTCAAGTGTTTCTGGGTGCATTCTTAAGTTTGTTTGGTATTTGTTGTGGGTCAACTTCTCGGTTATTTTGGTTCTTGGGCTTTTGATTCGTTCCTGGGTTGAAGAATAACTATGTTGTGGCTATGTGAAATTCCTAATAGTTGTTGACTGCCTTGCTGTGCTAACTGCTTCTCCTTCCTGTTGATTTCTGATTTCCAGGTACAAGATTTGAACTCACCTTGCTGTAACTGCAAATTTGAATGAAATGAAGCCTTATTCCGGAAGTCCTAGTTATAGATAGTCATTAGATGTATGTTTGTTTAAGTTTTAAATTGCTGGAACTGTATTGAACTAGGATTTATTTAATTAGGACCATTTTCTAGCTGATGTGAATTGCCTAACGTGTACTGGACTGAAAGGTTAATTTCTATATTATCTGATTAGATGAAACAGAGTTGATTCAGCTTAGTCAAGTTCATTTCTAGTAATTAAACGTGGTAGTAAAATTGGGTTTTAAGATTGTCAAATGTAGATTGGTGCTAGCTGTAATGTATCCTAGTGAGTTTGGACTAGTGTAAAAGTTTTGAAGTTAAAAATGGCTAAGAAGAAAAATGTTTTCAATCCTAGTGAGGTTAACTCAGTCAATTAGTTCAAATCATATGTTCAGTTCGCCTTAGTTTGTCATATTCGCTCAAGTTTAAATTGATCCTGAATGAAGTAATAAGATTGAAATTCCATTGATCAATATCGCTGTTAATTTGTAGAGATAATTAATTGTCGATATTATTTGGTTCAAGAGGACAAGGTTGAACCCAGCCTGGTTTCCTAAGTTTGGGGCGAGAGATGTGATGCATGGCACATGCCAGTTCTGTTTTCCTCTCTCTTTTGGGCCTGGGCCATGGCCTACGTTGGGCTAGCTTTTGTTTATGTCAATCTATATTCCTTGGGCTTGTCCTTGAGCCTAAAGGCATGTTTAGTTTAGAATTATTATTTTATGCCAATGATAAAAATAACTAGGGCCCTTTTTCTTTTATTATTAAAGACAAATAAAAGTAGAGAATCATAGTTAATTTAGAATTGGACTTTAACTAAAAAATGAGACGAGCCTCGCCAAATAAAACGCACACATCGCGGGGCCCTCAATTAATGGTTAAAATAAATACTTAGATTTCGGGATGGGCCGTTTAGCGAATTTCATGGCTTTTCCCGAAGATAATAACGCGTTAGACTCTTTAGGCGCGGTTCTAATAATATTACCTTCTTAAAATCGGGTGCACATTTATGTGACCCAAATCCAAATCTCAGCGGAGTTGAAATGTGTCAACTACCACAGGTACATTGATGTAGCGTGGTTCGAGACGCATTTTCACGACATTGCAATTCTCATTAAAAATAATAATAATAGCGGTTCAAAGTCAAAAGCACATAGGTAAAAACATGTATTAAAAATCAGATAATTTAGCCAAATATAACAGTTAAGCGACCGTGCTAGAACCACGAAACTCGGGAATNTTCGATTGTCCTTTAATTGGAAAAACTCCCTTTACTACACCCCTTCACGGGGTACAGTAGATTAAAGAGGAGGTGTGATATGTATGATGATATGACTGGCCTCAGCACGGCCATTGTAGCTCATAAGTTGCCAACAGATCCAGCTTGTCCGCCAGTAAAACAAAAGCTCAGGAAATTCAAACCCGACATGAGTTTGAAAATCAAAGAAGAGGTTACTAAGCAAGTCAAGGCTAAGGTTCTCAAAGTGGTAGAGTATCCAACATGGTTAGCCAACATCGAGCCAGTACCAAAGAAGGACGGGAAGGTTTGAATCCGTGTCAACTACCGGGATCTCAACAGGGCCAGTCCCAAGGATGACTTCCCCTTGCCAAACGTACACATTCTTATCGACAACTGCACCAAGCATGAGTTGCAATCGTTTTTTAATTGTTTCGCTGGGTATCATCAGATATGGATGGATGAGGAGGATGCACAGAAAACGACTTTCATCACGCCGTTGGGAATGCATTGCTACAAAATGATGCCATTTGGATTGAAGAATGCCGGCGCCACCTACATGAGAGCCATGACTACTATCTTTCATGACATGATACACAAGGAGATCGAGGTATATGTGGACGATGTCATCGTCAAATCCAAGAAAGCCACTTATCATACGGAAGATCTGAGAAATTTCTTCAACAGACTGAGGAGGTATAACCTAAAACTGAATCCCGCCAAGTGTGCATTCGGGGTTCCTGCCGGAAAACTACTGGGTTTCATCGTGAGTCGTCGAGGAATAGAGTTGGACCCATCAAAGGCCAAATCCATCCATGAATTGCCACTGCCAAAGAACAAGAAGGACGTGATGAGTTTCCTGGGGAGACTCAACTATATCAGCCAGTTCATAGCCCAGTCCATAGTCATTTGCGAACTCATCTTTAAAATGCTGAAGAAAGACACTGCTACTAAATGGATTGACGATTGTCAGAAAGCCTTTGACAGAATCAAGGAGTACTTGTCAACGCCACCAGTCTTGGTTCCGCCCGAGCCAGGAAGGCCCTTATTGATTTATCTTGTAGTTTTGGATGGAGCATTCGGTTGTGTTCTGAGACAACATGATAATACGGGAAGAAAGGAGCAGGTCATCTACTACCTCAGTAAGAAGTTTACCCCGTACGAGGCCCGGTACTCCTTATTAGAGTGCACCTACTGTTCTCTGACTTGGGTAGCTCAGAAATTGAGGCATTATTTCTGTGCTACACCACTTATCTCATATCCAGGATGGATCCGCTGAAGTATATTTTCCAGAATCCCATGCCTACCTGCAAGCTCGCCAAGTGGCAAATCTTGTTGAGTGAGTTTGACATTGTTTACGTGGCTCATAAAGCAATCAAGGGTCAAGCCATCGCAGATCACCTTGCCGAGAACCCTATCGGCGGAGAATACGAACCCCTGAAAATGTATTTTCCTGATGAAGAAATGTCCTTTGTAAGAGAAGATATTGCAGAATCCTACGATGGTAGGAGGTTGTTTTTCGACGGGGCCGCCAATTTTAAAGGAGTTGGAATAGGGGCAGTCCTAGTATCAGAAACCGGCAATCATTACCCGATATCCGCCAAGCTCTGGTTCCCTTGCACAAACAATATGGTTGAATACGAAGCTTGCATCATGGGACTCAAGATGGCAGTTGACATGAACATTCAAGAGTTACTAGTGATCGGGGACTCAGACCTGCTCATACATCAAGTTTGAGAAGAATGGGCAACCAAAAACTCTAAGATACTTCCCTATTTTCATCACATACAGGAGTTAAGGAAAAGATTCACAAAGATAGAATTTCAGCATGTCCCCAGGGTCCAGAACGAGTTCGCTGGCGCATTGGCCACTTTGTCATCCATGATCCAGCATCCAGACATGAATTTCATTGATCCCATCACGATAAAGATTTATGATCAGCCAGCTTATTGTGCTCATGTTGTGGAAGAAGCGTACGGAAAACCATGGTTCCACGATATCAAGGAATACTTGACAACGGGAGAATACCCAGCACTTTCCAACGCCACTCAAAAGCGCACACTCCGGAGATTATCCAACAACTTCTTTTACAGTGGGGGAATCATGTATAGGAGGACTCTCGATTTGGGTTTGTTAAGGTGTGTCAAAGAAAAGGAAGCAACCAGACTATTGGACGAAGTGCATGTGGGGACCTGCGGGCCACACATGAATGGTTTTGTCTTAGAAAAGAAGATACTCCGAGCAGGTTATTTTTGGATGACTATGGAAACAGACTGTATCCAATATGTTCGCAAATGTCATCGCTGTCAGATACATGCAGACATGATAAAGGTGCCATCAAACGAGCTTACTGCAACAAGCTCACCGTGGCCATTCGCCGCTTGGGGAATGGATGTCATTGGACCTATCGAGCCTGCTGCATCTAATGGGCACAGATTTATCCTGGTGGCAGTCGATTATTTTACCAAATGGGTTGAAGCAGCTTCATACAAAGCAGTGACAAAGAAAGTTGTGGCAGACTTCATCTGTAATAGTATTGTTTGCTGATTCGGGGTTCCAGAATCAATCATCACTGACAATGGTTCCAATATAAATAGCGACTTGATGAAAGAAATGTGTGAAACGTTCAAAATCAAACACAAGAACTCTACAACCTATAGGCCTCAAATGTATGGAGCTGTGGAGGCGGCCAACAAGAATATCAAGAAGATACTAAGGAAGATGGTCGAAAGTCACAAATAATGGAATGAGAAATTAGCATTTGCTTTGCTAGGATACCGCACCACGGTCCGCACATCAACCGGGGCAACTCCTTACCTGCTGGTTTATGGTACAGAGGCGGTCATTCCCGCCGAGGTAGAAATTCCATCTTTAAGAATCATACAAGAAGCTGAGTTAGATGATATAGAATAGGTAAAAGGTCGCTATGAGCAGTTAGCTCTTATAGACGGGAAGAGAATGAATGCAGTCTGCCACGGTCAGTTATCAGAACAGAATGTCCAGTGCCTTCAAAAAAAGAGTTAAACCAAGGAAGTTTACACCTGGGCAGCTGGTGTTAAAGAAGATATTCCCATATCAAGATGAAGGCAAGGGGAAGTTCTCTCCCAACTGGCAAGGTCCGTACATGGTTCACCAGGTTCTAACTGGAGGAGTCCTTATTCTTGCAGAAATGGGCGGAGAAGTCTGGTCAAAGCCAATCAACTCAGATGCAGTGAAACGATATTATGTGTAATCACCTATGATGCTTTATGATGTAATTTGAACTACGCCTGACCTGATTCCCATTTAAGAGGGGATACGTAGGCAGCCCTATGGGGTTCAGTCACAATTTTAATAAAAAATCTCATTTCCCCCCGCTATTGGAACTAGGGCAGAATTTTGAGGAGGACCCTCAAAATTCTGAAGTCAGTTTTCAGCCTTTTCATTGCCGGAAGCGCCAACCCAGTAAACTGGGGCAGAATTTTGAGGAGGACCCTCAAAATTCTGAGGTTGATCATTTTCAGTCATTCAGCACAGCCGCTAGAAGCACCAGCCCAGTATACTAGGGCAGAATTTTGAGGAGGACCCTCAAAATTCCAGAGGAAGCGAGGTCGCAATGTCTTGAACCACGTTGCGGTCGTTGGTTCATCTGAAAGAAAAATC
Organism: Nicotiana glauca; assembly: GCA_026770625.1. Classification (NCBI taxonomy): domain Eukaryota; kingdom Viridiplantae; phylum Streptophyta; class Magnoliopsida; order Solanales; family Solanaceae; genus Nicotiana; species Nicotiana glauca. The sequence continues at coordinate 131,262 of MU677494.1, forward strand.
TCTTTCAAATATATACTTACGTTGTATTTACTAAATCATGCATAGCTATCATTTGAATTGCTGTAGTTTAGCCATGCTACTCCAGCGATACGTGACGTCAGGAGCCACGGGAACATGAACTAACCTTTCCCCCTCTCTACAGAACTCACGATTTTTCTTTGGATGCAGATCACAAATCACCTGAATACATTCACACACTTGTACTTTTCAGATGGGAGACCATCAGAACGATCGTTTATTCATAAATTTGCTATCTACACCCAACATCCCCAGCAGCCACGATATCGTAATCAGTTATCATCTAAGCAAATCTCACCACTATTCACTCTTTACATTCCTGCATTTCTACATAAGGCTACTCATCTGCCTTTCGAGACTAAGCATTGTCTCCATCTGCATTTTGCATAAGGCTATCTATCTGCCGTCCGAGGTTAAGCTCTACCTCCATCCTGCATAAGGCTACCTTTCTGCCTTTCGAGTTTAAGCGTTGTCTCCATCTGCATTTTCCTGCATTGCATAAGGCTACCTTTCTGCCTTCCGAGACTAAGCGTTGTCTCCATCTATATTTTCCTGCATTGCATAAGGCTACCTTTCTGCCTTCCGAGACTAAGCGTTGTCTCCATCTATATTTTCCTGCATTGCATAAGGCTACCTTTCTGCCTTTCGAGACTATGCGTTGTCTCCATCTGCATTTTCTTGCATTGCATAAGGCTACCTTTCTACCTTTCCAGACTAAGCATTGTCTCCATCTGCATTTCCCCACATTGCATAAGGCTACCTTTCTTCCTTTCGAAACTAATCATTGTCTCCATCCGCATTTCCTGCATTGCATAAGGCTACCTTCCGCCTTCCGAGGTTAAGCTCTACCTCCACTTGCATGGCTGAAATATCGCCACCTTTACTTACGTCTTACAATCGGCTGAAACATCGCCAAAAGTTATTAAAATTTTTCTGTCGGCTGAAATATCGCCATTTACATTTCTTACATGGCTGAAAAATCGCCACCTTTACTTATGTCTTGCATCGGCTGAAACATCGCCTTTCTTATTCAAATTTTTGTCGGCTGAAATATCACCATTTTACTTTTCACATCGGCTGAAACATCACCTGCTTTATTTAAATTCTCTACCGGATGAAATATTGCCATTTTACTTTTCTTGCATCAGCTGAAACATCGCCTATCTAATTTAAATTTCCGTCGGCTGGAATATCGCCTTATACGCTTTTGCATCGGCTGAAATACCACCAAATCTTGCATTTCATGGGCTGAAATATTGCCAAACTATCCAAAGGCGTCATCGTTCGAAGGCATCATCTTCATAGCTCGAGAACACCATGTCATGGCCCGAGGAACCCACTTTATATCCTGCACATCATTATTCAAAGGCATCATGGTTCAGAGGAACCATCATCATAGCCCAAGAACATCATTTCATAGCCTGCGAATCCTTTAATTTTGCGCTTCATGGCCCAGGACATCATGGTCCGAGGACTCATCCTAACCGTCCAAAGACAGCATTCACGGTCCAATGGGAACTTGCATCACATTTAAGTTGGTGAACGATATATGCCTATATTGCTCACTTGCAGGTACACCGGTTAGGAATGACCATCTCAGCAGGAGCTATCCTGCTATGGTTCTCGCAACAGATCAGCTTCAAAATACCTCTTGCCTCCCCCAAACATCGTGTCCGTCCTTCTAAATCGCCATCGGCATGTTTCGTCAATGGTTCCTGAACTACATACGGCCTGATTCCTGTAAAACCAGGGATATGTAGGCAGCTCAGAAACTAGAGCTCGGTCAAATCCTTTCAAAACGCCGCTTCTGGTCAAAATTGGCCATCATATCTTTACCCGACAACTGTTTCATCCTTCCCGGGTAAAGAGGGGCAGTTGTTGATACCCAATTTTTCCCTTATGTATTTTTATACCCAAAATACTTTCAAAATAACATATATAAGTACACCAAAGGGTTTTGGCATTTTAATGATTTTTTTTAAACCAACTTATTGCCTTTTTTTATACCATAAAATCCGATAATTATTCCCAAAATTTGTCTTTTTGGTGAATGATTTATTTTTCTCCTCATATTTACATCAAAATATGGTTAACATGATTTTTTGCATATTTTTACAAATTCGTTTGGTATTTTTAAAGTTAAATTGCATAAAACTGTAATACTGGCCTCTTTAAGATTTAAAAGCACTTTATTATTACAAATTGATCCCAATATTTTTAAGTTAATATTTATATATTAATAACTGATTCAGTACCCTTAATTTGCTTTTTTTTAAAAACATTTTACCATTTTTATAAAATAATAGGGAAAAACTGGCTATTTCAATTTTGGTCACATTTCATTTCAATTATAACCTCAATTTCATTTTAATCTTAACCCCAATTGACCCCAATCCTGATGCTCAATTGGGCCAGCCCAATTCCAATTTAACCTAACCCCTGACCCATTAAACTATACCCGCCCGGGATTCTTTTAAATCCAGGCCGTTGATCCTTTTAATCAATGGCCACAAATGACCCTTTCCTTTTTAATTCCAAACGACCTAACCCTAACCCTCATTTCTCTCAGATAGCCGCCCCCAAACTCTCTCCTTCTCTCAAATGCTCCCTAGTACTCGAAACCCTAATCGCCTCCCTCGTCTTTTCCGATCAATCTCACCGGAGTCCATGGCTTCTCAGGCCATGGACGGCCTGTGCTCACCTTCCTTCCCCCCAAGCCTTGGTTGTTCCAGATTCCGAGGTCTGACCTCGATGGTGTTCGAGCAGATCCTCCACAGATCTGTGGTTCTATGGTCTCTCCGACCGTGTTCCGACGTGATCGAGCTTTAAGAGCCTAGCTATGGCTCAGATCTGTTCAAGACCAGACCTTTTCCAAGCCTTCTCATTTCTAGGGTTTCAGAGAAACATAAAGCTATTCGAGGTTTTTCTGTTTGTTTTCTCTTAGATCTATGCTATATCTGTGCTATATTCGATATTTCAAGGGTTTTCCAGAATTTTTTCTTTTAAAATCATTTGATTTTCAAACTAGGGTTTCTGGAAAACTTTCTGATTCTTTCTTCTCTTTTCTTTATGTGTGTTTCAACTGTGTTTATCTAGTATGTTTCTTCTCTACTACGCACGTATTTGATCTTTCGCTTTTTCTTTCTGTTAAGCATGATCCTTCTATGCTTTCCATCTGTCCTGTTCCTTTAGCCTAAGCTCGCATGATTATCTCTGCTATGTGATTTTTATTGTATATATCTCCTACTGGGTTCTTTATGTTTGCTTGCTTTATCAGATTTTCACCAAGTTCTTCCTAAGCATGCTCCATCTACTGTTTTCCTAAACCTGTATCGCTTTTTCGCTTCTAAACTTGTTTGAGTAACAAGCTTTGCCTGAATGTATTCCCTACGTTTCAAACTTGCTATTTGTTTAAGAAAGAGACTATTGAGTCTATTCTATTTGTTGTTTTCTCAGCTATGCATCTCATTGTCACACCTCCTTTTTACCGCTACACCCCGTGAAGGGCATAATAAAGGAGTTTTTCCACTTTAAGGACAATCGGTACGGTATTTATTATTTTTATTTCAGAGTCGCCACTTGGGAGATTAATGGTGTCCCAAGTCACCACTTGAATCCCGAACCGAGGAAAATATGACTCTGTTAACAGTCTGCGAACCAGAAATCCGGATAAGGAATTCTGTTAACCCGGGAGAAGGTGTTAGGCACTCCCGAATTCCGTGGTTCTAGCACGGTCGCTCAACTGTCGTACTTGTTTTTATCTGATTTCTGTATATGTTCTATTTTTATATGCCTTTTTTAATAACCCGCTTTTATTATGGAAAATTTTTATAAGAATTGCAACGTCATTAAAATGTATCTCAGACCACACCGTACCAGTATGCTTGTGGCCTTTAACACATTTCGACTTCGTTGAGATTTGGATTTGAGTCACATAAATGTACACCCGTATTTAAGAAAGTGATATTGTAAAAAATCGTGCCTAAAGCATCTACATATTTGTTAACTTTGGAAAAGACCATGAAATTCGCTAGACGGTCCTTCCAATTCTAAATTTTGTAACCAATTATTGAGGGCCCCGCGATTGTATATTTGATGCAGCGAGGCTCGTCTCATTTTTATTATTAAAGGTTATACCTAGCACAACTAAGTTTTCTATTTTTGGTCTTGTATCTAAAAAAAAATCCTAGTTAATCCTTTTAAGAACTATTCGTACATTTTATTATTCGAGTTCTCATATCTATTGTGCTTTGAGTTATAACCTATATAAAGACATCATTACAAGTGTGCACAAAAGTCAGGCCAACCGTGGGCCTAAAAATGGCGGACGGCTATTTGGACCTGGCAGTCGAGCCCAGATCTTACACAGTGGCTTAATGAGCCCAGAATTAACTGCTTAATCCCATTGGAATTTATTATACTATATTTACACTATCTTTGGGCCTCCAGTGTGGTTTGGCCCCATATAACATTTCATCAGGTTGTGGGCCTGTGTATTTTCGGGCCCAGCAAAATCAGGTAAGCCTCAAAATTGTATAAGGCTAAATTATCTCATGCTATTAGGCCTTATATTTGTTCTGAATTTTAACGTGGATATTAAACAGAAGAGTAGAATTTTAAAACTAACTTATATAGATTCTCCGTAACACTGTACAAATTAACTAAGAGACTTTGGGCATTTTGAAGTCAAATTAGACATGAATTGAATTATTAATGAAATCATTATCACTAATAGTAAATCCGAAATTAGTGAAGTAATTGTTAGCTTTTTCTTTCAACTGAAGCTAGGCTAAAACACATTAAGGCTTGCAAAACGATTTTTAATCTCATTATAAACTGGCTATTTGTGATCATTTAAGATCTAACAACTTTCAGCTAAATCAGATCTAATATAAAGATCTATACAACTCTATAGTTAACATGTTTCAAATACACCTACTTTTACAGTAATAAACTAAAACTATTGTAAAGTTCAAACAGTCCAAGTCTATAGTTTAATTACATATTTAGACTACTCCTAACGAATACAAGTGATCCTAGTTAACTTCTACATAAATCAAACTCGATAAACACAAAAACACAGTAGGATATGAAAATGTATAAACTCCTTCATTTCATCTTCTTCAATTTTGAAATTACATTACAGTAATTGGAATGCACCTGGAAACGAAGGGAAATCGATGAGATTCTAATCGAGATATCAGAAATAGGAATCAACCACAGCAATAAACAGCCTCAAACAAACGGATTTAACCACATCAATCACAGGTCTTTCAGAAATCCCAGCAAAGTAACGAATCAAACAGCAAACTGATATTCAAATCAACATAACTCCAATTCAGCAGAACTTTGATCGCCAATAAACAAACAGAAGAAAAACAGACTTGAAATTTCACTATATTCAATGGAACAGTGAGGGGTTCGCCAATAAACAAACAGAAGAAAAACAGAATTGAAATTTCACTATATTCAATGGAATAGTGAGGGGTTTTTTTACGATTTTTGGGTTTTGAAATGATGAAGTGTGAGAATTCAAGTTGCAAATAGCAGGAGAGTATTTCTATGGATTTCAGATTTTTCCAAAACTTATTCAAGGAGGCCAAGCGAGGCCTATTTATAGAACAAAAAGAGAGGGAAGTTCGAATTTCAGAATTACTAAACATTCCCTTTTTTATTTCAATTGAATCACTATTATTTGTTAATTAATTGATTTAAAGCCCCTTATTAATATAGAATTTCCCCCTTTTCCCCTGTCTAGAATGTTCTAATCCAATATTTTTACCCTTTTACCCTCACTTCTAAGTGGTATTTTACTGCATTACCATTTATATTGACCACATTACCCCCACCTCCTAAGCTTTATTACAATTTAACCATTTTTGTATTCCCAAATCACCCCTGAACCCAAATCCTATTTGTCAATTACCCTTACTGTCTTTTACCTCTTTGTCCCTTAGTTTTAATCAATTTTATGAAATTAACCTATCACTAATTTTCAGAATTATCAGCTATAACCCTAACTAATTAGCTACCAATTATTCCGAAATCAATTACTGATTACTCATTAACAAATTCAGAAACTAAAACTAACACAAATAAATCTACTGAAAATCCAAACTTCTAATTATCAATTTCAATTTAAAATAAAAACAGAAATCGAAATGATAACCAGAATCTAAAATTTCTAAAAACTAACCAAACAAGCATTTAATTCTTATTAAACCCTAGCCAACACAGAAAATTATCAAAGGCTAAAAATTATTTGTTTATCTTTTATCCTTTTTCAAAAACAGTATTCATTTTAAACGAATCAAAAAACTAATAATAATCAAAAGGCTAGTCTATCAAGAATCAAAGACATGCATGCAAAGAAGAAAAGAAAGAAAGAAAGAAAGAAAGAAGATACTTAGCTTTTTTTTATTTTCTTCCGATAATCTTGTTTTTGGCTTTCTTTTTCTTCTATTTCTTTAAAAATCAACCTCCAGTACCCAAAAGGCCTTTTATGGCCTATTCTTGAGGTTTTTTAGTCGAAATTGTTGGAATTATTTAGGATATATTATCCGTAACATACCAAAGATGTGTTTTTCCAAAAGAAAACACCTGTTTGGGATGTTACGGTCAATGAATCCTTAAGAATTTTAATAAAGGTTTTTGACTGGAAAATTTGAAACTAATATTCGAGAAGTTCTGGTAGGATTTGGGGAATATGACTTGTGTATTTGGGATGAGGTGGTTAAGGTGAGTTTATGGTGTAAATTAGGGGTGATTTGGGGTAAGTGTTGTTCGCCGGAGTTAGGGTTACGGCGATACTTTTTGGAATATTTGAGGAGAACCAAGGAGACTTGAGGGAAAAGAAGTGGAGGGGTGTGATCAGGGGTTCACGACAGTTCTGGGGTGTATTTTTGGTGGCGATTGGTTATGGTGTTGTCTCCCGCCGGTAAGGTTCCGGCGGGGTCTGTGAGAGAAGAGGGTGGCGGCTAGGTTTAGACGAAGAGGATGACAAAATGATATTGTGTATGTATTGTTTTTTTTTTTGTATATTAAAAGGTTATCAATGATCCTTAGCCGTCGGATTAGGAGAAGCAATGGTTGAGATCCTTTTGGACTCAAAACGGCATCGTATAGTTTAAATGAAGACTCAATCTTGGCCATTAGATCGATTAAACTGACGGTACAGATTGACATGACTTAAACGACGTCGCCTCATTTATTCAGGGCCTGTGTATCATGGCCGTTGGATCAGGTATTTCAATGGTCCGGATTTAGCTACACTAAACGGGGTCGTTTTGGCTTGGATTGGCCAGACCGGGTGACATGCCTTTGGGCCTGGGCATTTCTTTTTGGGCTCTTATTTTTTTTATTGTTATTTTGTATTTTATTTTTCTTTTGTATTTCTGTATTTCTTTTCCTTTTGTATTTTGTCTTTATTTTTCTGATTGTATTTCTATTTTTTATGGTAATTTCAATTAAAGTGCAAAAAATGTTATTTTTCTTTTGATTTTTTCTTTAAAATAAATTAATACTAAAATTTGTAAAATTAAACCCCCTAATATCTGTGTATATTTTTTGTATTTTTATATTTATTTTAATATGAACTAAAATGCTACAATTAATACCAATTTTAACAAAAAATCCACAAAAACTGGTAAAATAAAGAAATCATTTTTATTTGAATCTTTTGGAATAAAATTGCTTGGAGCAAAAATCACGTGCTCACAGCTACCCCTCTTTGCCCGGAAACCCGAAGAGTTTTCGTGCAAAGATAAGTGAGCGGTAATAAGGGATTTTTGCCCATGTGCATATTCCGTGTGAAGCATTTTTTTTTTAAAGTTTGACCGCGCCCTGCTTCAGAGGTTGCCTACATATCCCGGGCTAAACAGGAATCAGGTTAGTGTAGTTCAGGAGTGTCTGGTAGCTGGGACTACCATGAAGCTATGATTTCACCGTTGTTGCTGCTGTTATTGCTTGCTGACCCCCTTATTACACCGTGTAAAGATAAAAAGAAGTTATCCTAGGCTATGCCCTATGATTTACAAAATCATATCTAAGGCCTGGTATCTTGTGTTCTTGAATTGTCTTGATCTTGCATCTTGCATTCTTTCAATGTAATTTTGACTGTTGCCTACATGTGTCCATTATTCAGGTGGACTCCTGCTTGTGATTGCTTGAAAAAGTATTTTCTTGTTCTTCAGATGGGCTCCTACTTGTGATTGCTTTAAAATGTATTCCCTTGTTATTCAGGTGGACTCCTGCTTACAAAATAAACAACCAAAGAAAAAATTTATGCCCCAGTTTGGTAACTGGGTGCATGATGTTACTAAATGTCAACTTGAGATATAAAGTTGTATTGTACTTCCCTTGTTCTTCAGGTGGGTGCCTGCTTGCTGAATTTGAAAAGATGTTCCCTTGTTCTTCAGGTGGGCGCTTGCTTGCTGATTTTGAAATGTATTCCCTTGTTCTTTAGGTAGGCGCCTGCTTGCTGGTTTTGAAATGTATTCCCTTGTTCTTCAGGTGGGCGCCTGCTTACAACAAACATACAAAACAAAGAAAATTTTCTGCCCCAGTTT
>MU677494.1:145724-156052 GCA_026770625.1 Nicotiana glauca
AACATGTCCTCTCCAATTGAGTGTATTTTACCTCATAAGATGTGAATTTCTTGCTGAGGTAATAAATTGCCTGCTCTTTCTTTCCTGTAACACATGCTGCACCAGTACACAGCCGAAAGAATTATCCAACACCGTCAAATAAAGGATCAGAGGTCTTCTTGGCTCAGGTGGAACCAATACAGGTGGATTGGCCAAGTACTCCTTGATTTTGTGAAATGCAGCCTGGCATTCATCTGTCCATTTAATTGCAGCATCTTTCTTCAGTAATTTAAAGATAGGCTCGCAAGTTGACGTAAGCTGAGCAATGAACCTGCTGATATAATTCAATCTGCCAAGCAAACTCATCACTTCTTTGTTGCTCTTTGGCGGAGGCAATTCCTAAATGGCTTTGATTTTGGATGGGTCCAGTTCAACACCACGTCGACTCACCACAAACCCCAACAACTTCCCTGATGGCACTCCGAAAGTGCACTTTGCTGGATTGAGTTTGAGATTGTACCTGCGAAGCCTCTGGAAAAACTTCCTCAGGTCTTTAACATGATCACACTGCTTTCTGGAATTGATAATTACATCATCCACATAGACTTCAATTTCCCGATGTATCATATCATGGAACATGGTGGTCATCGCCCTCATGTATGTTGCCCCTGCATTTTTCAGTCCAAACGGCATCACCCTGTAACAATATGTCCCCCAAGGTGTGATGAATGCCGTCTTTTCAGCATTTTCCTCATCCATCAGAATCTGGTGGTAACCCACATAACAATCCACAAAAGAGCCGATCTCATGTTTGGCACAATTATCAATAAGTATGTGGATGTTTGGCAGTGGAAAATTGTCTTTTGGACTCGCCTTGTTAAGATCCCGATAATCAACACACACTCTAGTCTTTCCATTTTTCTTTAGCACGGGCACGACATTGGCTAACCAGGTGGGATATTTGGTAACCCGTATAACTTTTGCCTCAAACTGCTTGTTGACTTCTTCGTTTATTTTCACACTGATGTCTGTCTTGAATTTTCTCAGCTTCTGCTTGACAGACTGGAATTCCGAATAGGTGGGCAATTTGTGGACCACCAAATCAGTACTCAAACCCGGCATATCATCGTATGACCATGCAAAGATATCTTTATACTCATGTAATAACTTGATCAACTCATCCTTGAGTGAAGCTTCCAAATGAACACTTATTTTTGTTTCTCGAACATTTTCCCCATCCCCCAGATTAATTGCTTCTGTATTATTCAAGTTAGGTTTAGGCTTTTCCTCAAATTAACTCAACTCTTTACTAATTTCTTCCAAAGCCTCCTCGTCATCATACTCCAACTCATCATCACATTCAATTTCTTGTATTACTATTTCACATTGATTATCAAGACTAGGCCGGGAATTCCTCATGCATGATACATCATTGAAATCAGCATAAAATGGACTGTACAAGAAAAAGAAAGAAAGAAAAAGTAAAGGCTATCAGGAATGGAGAGAGAAAGAAATTGCATTTCATTGAAATTCGTAAGATGGACTCATCCAATTGGACGGAACATAGAAATCTGAATTACAACCTTGAAATAAAACAGATTTAATACTCAAAAAGCAAATCAAAAACTAACTACCACAACTCCCTCCGAGTTGGAAGAGGAGTAGCTTCCCAGTTATTCAGATTGGCCCGAGATCCCACGAACTGGACATCAATTCTGCTTGGACCCTCATCTGCTTCTACCACATCCACTTCTTCGAATAACTTTTCAAATCTTTCAATTAATTCTCTGTCAGGCCTTATCTCTGCTGAGCTAGGCATCAATGTTGCCGGGCGCCTCTTAGTACCAGACCGGACGAAAGAACGGGCAAGGCGAGGGATAGGTTTAGGGACGGTCCATACTTTCTTCTTCAATTTCCGGGCTCTCTTTATATCAGCAGCGGTCGATTTAAATCCCAGTCCAAAAGTATCAATGTTACCAAGAAGAGACACTGGTTGTGTAATACCCTGTAATGAAACTCCCAATCCTTTTCCGGGTAGAAATCCATTTTTCAACATTTCTGTGGCCACCATAACAGACGCAGTTGCCACCTTTGGCATAGGAACATGCTCGCCCTCCGGAACTTTAGCGACCGATACTGTACCTACCACTTGGTACACCCATGGGCCCTTATTATCCTCGATTTCTTCAAAGGGAGTAATAGTGTTGCAAGAATTGTCCTCCCCGTGGACCACGATCTCTTGACGATCCCATTCAAACTTTACCATATGATGTAGTGAAGATGGCACAGCCTTCGCAGCGTGGATCCATGGTCGGCCCAGCAAAAGATTATAGGATACAGCAACATCCAGTACTTGGAATTCCATTGTGAACTCCACAGTCCCAATTGTAAGTTCTAGCATAATATCTCCAATAGCATTCTTCCCTCCCCCGTCGAATCCACGTACACAAATGTTGTTTTTGTGAATTCTTTCATTATCGACCTTCAGCTTCTCCAAAGTAGACAGAGGGCATATATTGGCACTTGACCCATTATCAATTAGCATACGGGTCACTACAGAATCCTCGCATTTCACAGTAAGGTACAGGGCTCTGTTGTGTTCAGTTCCCTCCAGTAGCAATTCGTCATCTGAGAATGTCACCCTATTCACCTCAAAGATTTTATTTGCGATCTTTTCAAGATGATTCACTGTAATTTTCTCGGGCACATGTGCTTCATTCAAGATCTTCATTAGTGCACGGCGATGTTCATCTGAGTGAATTAGCAGAGACAATAGAGAGATCTGCGCCGGCGTTTTCCTCAGTTGTTCCACTATCGAGTAATCTTGTGCCTTCATTTTTCTCAGAAATTCCTCGGCTTCCTCCTCAGTGACAGCCTTTTTCACAGGAGCCGGATTGTCCTTGGTTAGTTTGGCTTTTCTTAATTCTTCGGGGGCAAAGCACCTCCCCGATCTTGTCAAACCATGAGTTTCACAAATTTCATCTCTGACCTCTTTCCCCCGATACATGACAGTCACTTTGTTGTAGTTCCATGGGACAGCTTTTGCATCCACAACGGGCAATTGAGTTACCGGTTTGATGATGACCGGTTCTGCTTAGGCTCCTTTCACAACTAATACGGGCTTTACAATTGCCCCTGGTACTATCAATTTCACTGGCTCTGGTTTTGTTATCGACACTGGCTCATCCACCACTTGTTCCGCTGCAACCACCACTTTCCTTCCAATTAATTTCTCATCTATTTTGCTTTCACTTGCTTTGATCATCATGACCGTCTGAGATGGCTTTTTGTACTCTCCCCTCTGTACTAACTCAATCATGTGAGCCTCATGATGAGCCGGTAGGGGGTTCCGTGTAATATTAGGAGTTTCGGGAGCCTGAACTTCAATTCTCCTCGAATAAATGAGTTCTTGAATAGCAGTCTTCAAGTGCCAACATTTCTCCGTGTCATGCCCCGGAGCTCCTGAACAATATTCGCAGCTGACGGAATGGTCCAGGTTCCTTGGTGGTGGGTTTGGGATTTTTGGTTCAATAGGGTTTAAAACTCCAAGCTGCCTCAGTCTATGGAATAGACGGGTGTAGAATTCTCCTAATGGAGTGAAAGTCTTTTTCTTCTGCAATCTATCATTTCTAGCAGCAGGGCTAGGACGGAAGCCAGTTCCCCCAGGGTTTCTGTATGTTTTGGGAGGTGGGTATGTATTCTGGGTATCATATGTGTTATGAGGAATAGGTGCACGCCATGGTGCTTGTGGTTGTGGGTAAGTTTGGGCATGATGGACTGAAAAGTGGGGAACAGGGGGAGGATAATAATATTGTGGTGGGCCATATGGTGTAGGTGGATAAGGTTGGTGATTTGGGCGGGGTTGATGATAGTAAGGAGAAGGACCCCTGGACCATGTCCTTCCTTCCACAACAGCTACCTCTTCTTTCTTCTTCTTTCCCGGGACCCCTCTAGTGCCTGTCTGAATGGCCTGAGTTGTAGCTTTTATCGCTGAGTAGCTCATGATCTTATTAGTCTTTAAGCCCTCTTCTACCATATTACCCATTTTGACAACTTCATTGAATGTCTTTCCGACAGCTGACACCAAATGTCCATAATATGTAGGCTCTAGAGCTTGCAAGAAGTAATCCACCATTTCACCCTCTTTCATGGGTGGATCGACTCGGGCGGCCTGCTCTCTCCATCTGAATCCATATTCTCTGAAGCTCTCTCCTGGCTTCTTCTCAATCTTCATCAGGGAGAGTCTGTTGGGAACAATCTCCAAATTATATTGAAAGTGATTGGCAAAGTCCTGGGCTAAGTCGTCCCAAGTAAACCAACGAATGTGATCCTGCCTTGTGTACCATTCTAAGGCTGATCCACTAAGGCTTTGACTGAAATAGGCCATTAGAAACTTCATCTTTTCCATCGGCGCCCCGCATTTTGCCACAAAATCCTCTCAAGTGTTCCACAGGGTCACCATGACCGTCATAGAGATCGAACTTCGGCAATTTAAAACCTGCCGGCAACTGAACTTTTGGAAATAGGCATAGATCTTTATAAGCCACACTCACTTGCCCCCCGAGGCCTTGCATATTCCGAAAAGACTGTTCAAGACTTTTCACTTTACAAATCATTTCTTCTTGTTCGGGGTTCTTTAGAACTTTCTCTTCCTCGGATATATCAATGAGAGGAGTGTAAGGATAAGGCTTATGATGTCTAAAAGTTGGTTCTGGTGGATAATAGTGGTTATCTTGAGTATGGAATAGAGGTTCACTTGTAGACTTGTGTAATGTGGCCGGTGGAGAAGCCATATACACAGGAGCAACTGGAGGTGGTGGAGGTGGGATCTGTTTTGGTGGTGGAGGAGGTGGTGGTGTTTGTGAAGTGGTTGCATAGTATGGTGGATATGTAGGGTAGGCCGGAGATGAATTTACGGTAGGAGGGTCTGATGTTTGAACGGGTGGAGGAACATAGACGGGATTGGCAGGGTATGTGGGTAAGGGTTGTCCTTTCGCCCAGGCCTGGTACATTTCGGCCATTTGCTGCTTAAGCTTGTACATTTCCTCCTTCAAAGCGTTTACATCCACTGCCTCATCATCCCGAACCGGGTCAACAATTGTAGCCTCAATCTCTTGGCTAATCATTTTCGACATATCTTTAGAGCGGGTATTGTATGGATGAGTTGCCGGAATGCCAGCTAGCTAAAAACCACATGTCTGGACTTAACAACAACAACGCTCGTTAGTGGTTATGTCATTATTGATCAAATAATCGCACATTGGGAAAAATTTTGCTCGGCCACATGCATCATCCCGACTTTCTCAATTGTGGCTCTTCATTCATTCTTGTCTTTTCCTTTGCTTTGCTAATTCCTTTGCTACGGCTTTTCTCTTCTTTTTTTTCATCCTTTTCCTTTTCATCATTTTCCTTTCTTTCGTTTTTCAATATTCTTTGGATTTGTGTTCGTATGATTATTATCGATTCTAGAAAATTGCCTATCACGCATATATTTAAAGAAAAGAAAACAAAGCATACAAATACAATTTTTTGGGAATTTTCAAATTTATTAATAGCCGACACATTGATTACAACGACAGACTCTAAATGACAACCAAACTACGACCTTCCTACCAACTATTTTGAAATGAAATGCAAGCTACCTAGAAATAGAAATACAGACTCAAGTAATTGACCTAATACAATACAGACTCAAGAATACATCAAAGATCCTGGTGCCCGCGGGACATCGTTTGGTCTCGCCGCGGGCCTATATGCAAGTCCCTTTTGGAGTCGGTCTAGGTCACCCATTATTTGCTTCACGAATATCATCACTGAGGCGAAAAATGTAGTCTGGATCATATCCTCACATATTTGGCACTTTCGAGTGATGTAGTGAGCAATGTCAAGGATTCTTTCTCTAATCATCCCTTTTTCCTGAAGTAACCTCCGAATTCGTTCAGCCTGAGCCTCCAAAGTCTGTTGATTTTTCTCCTGAAGTTGTTGCAGGTCTATCTCTAATTGTGCTAAGGCCATATAGCAATGTTCCCTTTCGACACTGAACACTTTTGCTTGTTTTTTCATTTTGACCTCTGCGGTAATAACCTTTTTCCTCAACTTGGCAACCTCAATATCATGCTCTTCTTTTAGTTGATGAATTATGCGGGCCCGTTCTTCTGCATTCCTAACCAACTGTCTCCGAGTCCCATCTAGTTCTTTTTCTGCTTTGTCATGGTCAAAACTATAATCACTCACTTTTTATCGCAAATTGTCTATCAACTATGCATCTTGGACATTTCTAATAGGGGTTTCAGCTGCTATCTTCATTTTTTGAATTTGAGCTCGTAATGCCTCATTCTCTCTAACCAATTGCTTTTTCTCACCCTCGTCGGCTGCTGCCTGTACACTACTTTCAAATTTGAGGTCTCGGACCTGTTTTTCCAATATGCTAATCTTTGCCCGGTACTCATTTTCTTTGGCCAACCAAATTAACTGCTCTTGTGATGACTCGGCAAATTCCTGAAGGTGGGGCATTTTGGCCGGCCATCCGAATGCAACATCCCTCCTATACCAAGCCTGATAGTCGAGTGATACCTCTCCTTTAGCTCGATATCGGACACAAGTATTTGCCGCCAAATATTGACATTTGCTCCAAATCTGACGGACTATAGCTTCAGGAAACTGGCCATCAGGGCCAATCTCGACCACTTGCAAACTAAGATCATTATCCTTGGGTATTATTTGGCATCTCCAAGCTGTCTCAACACACGATAAGGAGCATAAGGCTGAATACTTTTAAGTCCCATCAAAAGAAAATGTGGTCGGGCTGCTGGCATACATGCAACTTCATCAACGGGTAACCATCCAAATGTCCACTCAATTTGGCTAGCAGTGAGGGACCTAAAAAATGTTGTCCAACCCGTGAACCCTTCCGGCAATTTGACCCCTTTAATCCTTGTGTGAAATTCTTCTATGCATGTTTTCTCTGGAGGCCCGTAATTCAAGAATTAAGGACGATGACACAGATGTTCAATCATCCACATTTGTAATAACAAACTGCACCCCTCGAAGAAAGTTTCCCCAGCCTTGCAAGCCGTAAAAGCACGAAATATGTCAGCCAATATCATCGGTGCTAGAGTACTCTTATCCTGAGTAATCAATGTGCTAACAACCACGGCTATCTTTATATCAATATTCCCATCCTTTCTTGGAAATATCAACAATCCCAGAAAAGCCACCATAAAAGCAAAACGTCGATGTTCTTCCCATTTCTGGCGATTCCTCTTGCTGCATATTCTGCTTTCTGGGTTGTTGAATCCCCCAATGTGGCCATATCGTTGATATATGAAATTTAGAGTACAGAAGCCATCTACCAAGTCTGGGTTATGAACAGTTCTTACTATTTTCAAGGAGTCCGGAAATCTGTGTACGGCTACAATTCTTGGAGCGATCAAGTATTTGTGCCACAGAGGGACCTCATCCTTCCCAATATAGTATGCCACTTCCTCTAAGGTCGGAGTAAGCTCAAAATCAGAGAAATGAAATACATTATGAGCTCGATCCCAACACGTGATTAATGCCCTAATAATATCCCCTCGGGGTGCAATGTCTAACAAACCGGTAAGTCCCTTCAAGTGTTTCTTGACTTCTTTTTGTCCTTCTTCTCCTAAATCATTCCACCACAGACGTAACTCCAAAGGGATTTTGTGCATGCTTAAGAATGGTTCATTTTGAATCGTGCTCATCCTGCACATTTATTAAGGTGATTTAATCACTTATTATGACCTAAAAGAAAAGACAATATATCTTTTTTCACAATTCTAATTTCTCAAAATAAAACTCGGTTTTGCCGATACGGCCTTTCAGCACTTCGAAAGAAGATTTTAAGGTCGTGCCCGCTAACACTGGGTAATGTCTAAAAAATGGCCATCTTTGCATAAACAGCCTTCCGGCGCCCTTTCGGGACATTCGGCTATTTTGTCAAGACGGCATCACTTGATTTATGACAAAATTTAAAATTTGACATTTTTGGCTATTATTTGCAAAAGACGTGGTTGGACCCATTAAGGGTTGCCTACGTATCTCACCGTGGCGAGAATCAAACCAGCGTAGCTCGGTCAAATTATTTTTAAACAAACCATTTTTCATTTTGGCAAAATTGAATATCCAAATTATTTTTTAAAGACAAAGTTTTCTATTTATTTGGCAAAACAAACTATTTTTTTAAATTTTTTTTTTTTGAAAACAAAACAAAACAACGATTTTTATTCATTTTCAATAACCCAAAAACAAATTACTAAAAATCAACAATCTTTCTATTTTTTTTTTAAAAAAAAAATCCCTTTACAAAATTTCGGCAGAGTTTCGCCAGTATTTGGGTATCGGTTTTTCTAAGAATCAAACAATTACTAATTTTTTTTTTTCACTTCTAAAAATTTCTTTTTCCTTTTTCTTCTTTTTTTTTAACCGGTCAGCATGATGGTCCGAGACAAATAAATGCAACACGTAATCATGATGGTCTTTTTATATTTGGTTACCTGTCCTAGACGGACCAACCCCTGTGTTGAGTCCCCTAAGTCATACGTGATGCAAATAAACGTCCCTACTTCTAGGTTCAAAACCTGGTTATATGTTCTAGACTGTGTACCTGAGCGGACAACTCGGGTCGAGGAGGGGGCTACGTACCGGNCATTTAGCACATTAAGCATGAAAGATGTAGGAAAATCAGATATAACCAAATAAACAATTTATCTAAGCTCGAATTCTGAACCCTGAACAAAATGTTCTCGGTTATTTTCCCCAGCAGAGTCGCCAGAGCTGTCGCACCTCCTTTTTACCGCTACACCCCGTGCAGGGCATAATAAAGGAGTTTTTCCACTTTAAGGACAATCGGAATGGTATTTATTATTTTTATTTCAGAGTCACTACTTGGGAGATTAATGGTATCCCAAGTCACCAGTTGAATCCCGAACCGAGAAAAATATGACTCTGTTAACAGTCTGTGAACCAGAAATCCGGATAAGGAATTCTGTTAACTCGGGAGAAGGTGTTAGGCACTCCCGAATTCCGTTGTTCTAGCACGGTCGCTCAACTGTCGTACTTGTTTTTATCTGATTTCTGCATATGTTCTATTTTTATATGCCTTTTTTAATAACCTGCTTTTATTATGGAAAATTTTTATAAGAATTGCAATATCGTGAAAATGTATCTCAGACCACACTGTACCAGTACGCCTGTGGCCTTTAACACATTTCGACTTCGTTAAGATTTGGATTTGAGTCACATAGATGTACACCCGTATTTAAGAAAGTAATATTATTAAAAATCGTGCCTAAAGCATCTACGTATTTGTTAACTTTGGGAAAGACCATGAAATTTGCTAGACGGTCCTTCCAATTCTAAATTTTGTAATCAATTTTTGAGGGCCCCGCGATTGTATATTTGATGCAGCGAGGCTCGTCTCATTTTTATTATTAAAGGTTATACCTAGCACAACTAAGTTTTCTATTTTTCGTCTTGTATCTAAAAAAAATCCTAGTTAATCCTTTTAAGAACTATTCGTACATTTTATTATTTGAGTTCTCATATTGTACTTTGAGTCATAACCTATATAAAGACATCATTACAAGTGTGCACAAAAGTCAGGCCAACCGTGGGCCTAAAAATGGCGGACGGCTATTTGGACCTGACATTCGAGCCCAGGTCTTACACAGTGGCTTAATGAGCCCAGAATTAACTGCTTAATCCCATTGTAATTTATTATACTATATTTACACTAGCTTTGGGCCTCCGGTGTGGTTTGGCCCCATACAACATTTCATCAGGTTGTGGGCCTGGGTATTTTCGAGCCCAGCAAAATCAGGTAAGCCTCAAAATTGTATTAGGCTGAATTATCTCAGGCTATTAGGCCTTATATTTTTTCTGAATTTTAACGTTGATATTGAGCAGAAGAGTAGAATTTTAAAACTAACTTAGATAGATTCTCCGTAACACTGTACAAATTAACTAAGAGACTTTGGGCATTTTGAAGTCAAATTATACATGAATTGAATTATTAATGAAATCATTATCACTAATAGTAAATCCGAAATTAGTGAAGTAATTGTTAGCTTTTTCTTTCAACTGAAGCTAGGCTAAAACACATTAAGGCTTGCAAACAATTTTTAATCTCATTATAAACTGGCTATTTGTGATCATTTAAGATCTAACAACTTTCAGCTAAATCAGATATAATATAAAGATATATACAATTCTATAGTTAACATGTTTCAAATACACCTACTTTTACAGTAATAAACTAAAACTATTGTAAAGTTCAAACAGTCCAAGTCTATAGTTCAATTACATATTTAGACTACTCCTAACGAATA
>MU677497.1:0-10131 GCA_026770625.1 Nicotiana glauca
TCGTGTCCACTTGGGACATCCCACAATAGGAAGCTCACTTTTTCCTAGTATTGTGGTTGCTCGTGGCATGGTCGTGTATTGCAGTTGGGAGTTAATATAGCAGAAGCATGTCCAGCTCATAACAAATGTTTATTTTCTCTTTAAACCTCCATAACATGTGTTAATTGTGTTCTTTAGTTAGTGAGTTCATTGTGCTAGTTTTCCCACACTTGTTCGATAACCATGAGAGAACATATCTTCTTTTTCGTGAGGACCCTTACTAGGATTTCGTCAAGACCAAGCACACCTTTGGGGGTTATTATAGCACAACGCTTGTTTCTCATGTTTTTCTGTATTTCATTAGCATCTAGGTCGTTCTCAAGTCAAAATCCATGAAGAACTCATTATGAACATCTGCAAACCCTCCATGATTATTCTATACTATCTCATTGAGTTCTCATATCACTCCAAGTTCATCAAGGGTTGATAGTATGCCGCAACTGCTGAGATTGAATGATCTCCTTTCGATAATGGATTATCTACACATGTGCTAGTCCAATGATCTGCATATCAGTCTAACTCTCGCCTTTAGGTTTTGGGTTGACCAAGGAGAAATACACCTAGTAACACATTCATATGTCAATGCCTTTCTCTCAGTCAAGTCTTATAGCATCTCCCAACGTGGTTTGTAATAGTTGGTTGTGTAGAAGTGTGTTGTAGTACTTCATTATGGAGTAGAGATTCTATTGGACTTTAGAATTCTGGAGCTATACATCACGTGACTTCATACAGATATCTTCTATCAAAAATGTAGCTTCTCTTAATCGCTTTGTATTACCACCCTTCCTAGTGATTACAATGTAAAGGTTACTTCCATAAGGCTCTTTCACTTTCTTTTCATTTGTCTTGCATCGTGTGTTGTTTACCCGTAATATCCAATGAGATATTATCTCAATGTCTCGACTAGTTATCTAACTATACAATTCGATTAAATTTACCTCATTTTTATGTACTCTACAAGTACCCCTTTTCTAAAAGGACACTGAAAGTGGGTAAATCCCTCTTTACTTTATTCTTCTAGTATCTTCGACTTAGTTTAAGCTTGTTGGTTCCAAATGGTGCTCATTAGTTTTGCTACCCTACTATCTATTTCATCTGATAACTCTCATTGTAAAATTCATTTATGTTTCATGGCATCAAAGAGGAAGTCTTGTAGCATTAAAGATGGGGACATATTCCTTTTGTTAGAATAAAAAAATATTGTTGGTATTCCTTGTAGATGTTCTTCTAACATCCATTTACCTGGTCTGCTTGTCTCTGTGACTAGATAACCTAGGTTACGTTTCCTCGATAAATGAATTAAGACGTCTCATTCTTTCAAACTTATCCATGTGGGAACTTTGAGGCCTTGTTTTATACCAACTCGTAATGGTTTTAAGTACTTTCTCGCCATTGTTATTGATTTTGTAAGGCTACGTGGGCTTGTCTCATGGGTTCCAAAAGTAATTATTTCCCCAAGTTCAAGCTTATATTTCCATGGTTTCAAACCAAAGTGCGTCCCCTTTTCAAAAGTCTTAAATGGGTCGGATTAGATGGGTTACGTGTCCTTTTTCTCACTCGGCTTCTAGAATAATTGACTATATCATTGTCATGTGAGGGGAGTTTTTCTACCCTTGGTATTACACCTCCTTGGGTGAATAGGAGTGTCATTTGTCTTTCTCCCCGGAGCATCATGTTAACCATTATAACGCCTCTAACCAATACATGATTTCATCCCAGCATTTAGATGTCCTAGCTATGTGTTTATACTCGTGAAAGGGTGAGATTAGGTGCCTTCAGAATTTTGCACATATCATGAGCATATTGATTTGGAAGATAAGTTGTCGTACCTTTAGTTCTCTCATATAGGGTCAATTGTCAGGGAGGGTTAAGCTGTTTGAATTATGATAATCTCATAAGTGTTTTAACGTTATTTTCATCCGCATGGGCTTATGACATAGATTCCTTATGTTAGCTAACGTCAGGAGTGTAATTCCACTTCATGTATTTTGAATCCCATATCGCATTCAAGGTACCAGAGTATAAATTGATTTTCCCTTCACTCTAGGAAACGACTGGGTCATGTACTTGAATATTCCTCCTTAAGGATTCCTATTGCCAATGTACTACTTACCCCTATGACTCATTTGTATAATATTTGATGACGTTACAGTGATTATCCATGTCAGCATTGTTAGTTGTAACTTTCATGTCCCTTAGAATATAACCTCAGAAAGTTCTACTCAGCACATTAATGAATTCCTGGATAACTCCAGCCCAATCTTGAACTCTGTGTTCTCATTGCATTAAATTTATTAGGTATTGAAGGTCCAAACATGTAAAATGGGGATCACCCCCGTGTGATCACATATGTTCGATAGGTAGTTTTATGGCCAGTTTGTGATAGCACATCTTAAAGTAATCGTCGAAGGTCATCAAAGGTTTAGCATGGGTATTCGAGTAGAGATATAGAATTCAGGAGGGTGAACTGGTTATTCTCAAATTTTTCCCATGTAGATGTTATGCGAATTGATAATGAAGGGTACGTAAGCGCATTTCCCATTAGGTCGCACTAGGAGTATGATGTTTCCTCATAGTTGTTCCTTATAAATTTGTATTTTCATATATCTATAAGAAGGTAGGTGGAGATCATTTTTATATCATCCTGGTATAAATTATTGAAGGTGAATGTTAATGGATAGTTAGTTTTTGCGATGTATCTAGCCGACTTCCTTGTTAGATAAGTTTAGGGATTGGGATTGCTTCCGCGAATGTGTTCTAGCAAAGCTTGTGAATCGAGGAGGCCACCTTGAAGGCCGAAATTTTCGTGGAAGAGAAATATTTTTGCTTGATTGTATATCCAAAATCTTTGACTTGAAAGATACCTTCTAGGTATTATGATTTGGAAATGTGCGGTTCATGTCTACGTATCCTTATGATAATGTAGTGCTTGTAAAGGTGAAACTGGTATTGTTGATATATACATTGTGGTGCTTTATCTCATTTTGGAAGTGTTTCTAGGATGGTTTTGGTGGTTCTCTGATAGGTGGATAGGCCTAGTTACAAAGGAGACTCTGCTAAAATTTCTGAAAAATTTGGGAGTTAATCAAAATTTAGGGACTTGAGGTAGGTTAAAAAGGAGATATATTAATTTAAGCATTTAGGGCGAACTCTACTCCTCATTCGAGGACGAATGACCCTAAAAGGGGGGGGGGGAGAATGTAAGGCCCCTAAAAGATTTCGCTAAGTAACCTAGGATTTCGTAGTGCCACGTAGGTTAATTATAATATTTTTGTGCTATTAACATGGTGGGAATAAATTATATTTGGTAAACAAGTGTATGAGTCATATATTAAGTAAGGTGGGGTCCACCGGGAGGCCTAAGTGTAAACCAAATGGGAAAAGATTCATAATAGGCTAAGATTCCAAAGGTACTTGCACTAGTCCATATTTTGAACGAGCATATCTAAATATGTATAAGGTTTTATGTGATGAATAACCTATAAAATGAAAGGTCTTCGAGTCTAGTTTCCAACACTTAAAACCGTTCATCCTTTGGACATTCCTACATAAAGTTATGATCAAATTACCAAAGACTGGAAAAATGCGATCCGGTGTCAGATATGCGATCGCAAAAACCATTATGCAGTCCGCATACTTGATTGGCGATAGAAAATATGATCGCAAACTGGACCAATGTAGCCCAACTTTGGTCACCAAGTTTTGCGACGCGTTTGCGGCCATCATACCCATTCTGCGGTCCATTATGTGACCGCAAACCCGCATTTGGAGGGTTAATCTTCCTATTTTTATAACCCGACCCCATTTTAATATAGTCTTTGGGGCTTCATTTGGGGTCATTTTTCCACTGATTTTAGAGATAGTAGAGAGAATTTTAGAGAGAGAAGGAGGAACCCAACAATCAATCATCCATTCTTGCATCAATCTTCAAGAATCAAAGAACCCAATCACAAGTTCTTTATCTAAGAAGCAAGATTCTATACATTAGGCATTAATTTTGAGTTTGGGGTATAAGATGGGGTATTGAGGTATGATTCTTGGGTGTAATACTACTATGTATATATCCATGTATAAAGTAGGCTTGTGGGAAGATGGTTGAACTTAAATAAGTAAATATTGGGTAGGGGAATGAAGGAAACCTTGTAAAAGAGATTTGAAATCAAGATGCTCAACTAGTATTTGATAAAATGCTCAAATGAGCTGAAACCATGAATACTTCTCTGATTTGTGTTCAATTTTGTTGTGTCTCAAAGTAGATTGGGATTTCTAAAATTTCCAGAACGTTGTAGTAACTTAAGGAAAGCTTAAACAAGGTATGTATGGCTAAAACCCCGTCTTTTAGAAATTGAGCTCTATCGATACTTGTGTAAATGTGGTAAGACTGGAATTTGGATTCTTGCTTTGATTGATACTTACATGAATTGGTGCTATGAGCATATATTTGTGAAAGATGCATTCCAATATGATCAATGAGCTATTCTTGATAACTTAAAAAGGGTGCAAGGAATATGAATCATGTATTGAAATGCTAAGACCTTAAATTGAGATTGGAGCTGCATATATTGTGCCATCTATGTGAAGTCTCATCTATGCTTACAATTTCTAATTTATCTTGTGTGCACCTACTGTCCTAAATGGCAAAGCTAATATTGAAATTGGGAACGAGGTAAAATACGACCTTGTGCCAAGAATGATATGATAAGCTGTGGCCCCAAATGCCTATGGAATAATATATGTGAAACGAAATGGCTAATGAGAAGGGAACAATGCTTTGGTAAGGTGACCTAGCCGATCGGGATGAGATCGGACTCCGCTCAAGATAGCGGTGGTGTTGTGAATGAACTCCGGAAACAAGGAAATGATATTGTAATTGAAATATATGTCTCAAATGAGGCCGATCGGGTCAAAATCGGACTCCGCTCAAGATAGTGGTGGTATTGTGAACAATGTTGAATAGTATTAAATGCCCCAAACTAAAAGCTATGGAAAAACGATGTGAAAATGGCATGATTCGTTTATTTAATAATGCTGTGATCATTTAAAGTGTTTGAGTTGTACTTGAGATTTCATTATTATTGTATGAAAGTTCTTTGTAACTAGATGGTGTTTAGTTATACATACTTGTGCTATTCGATGGTACTAACGTCCCTTTTGCCGGGGCCGCTACGTCTTTAAATAGATGTAGGTGTTTCTATAGCAGGCAGTGTTGGTCACAGCTAGTGCTGCATCATCCTTTCAGCTGACTTGGTGAGCCCCACTTCGTTTCGGGATCCTGTTTTATTTGTTTATCATGTACTTTGCATTTGAGGTATAGTCGGAGCCTTGTTACCGGCATTTTTATATTACATTACTCTTCAATTATATTTAGAGGCTCCGTAGACAGGTTATGGTTAGCGTTGGGTATTGGAATTAAAGTAGAAATATTGATGTTTGGCAAAGATTTATAAAACTTGTAATATTTTGATAATCGTGATTTAAGTTGCTAATGGAAATAAAATGGAAGTTGTTAATGAAATACTTATTAAAGCTGATTAATGGAGTCCGTTTTCTATTTAATCATGAGTTTTGTTGGGTAGGATGAAACCTAACAGGCTTGCTCGATCGAGCTTACTCGGTTGAGCGTCGGTCGCGCTCCTTGGACTTTGGGGCATGACAATCGCATACCCGATGGAACCCTTGATGTTCGTACTCACCAATAATTATCCTTAGTCCTTACCTCCACGCCCTTGTGCTTGTAAGGTTTCTTTTGAACTGATATTTTGACTGTCTTTCTAGCGGAACTCTCTTTTATTTCCATAACATTCATATGATACCTTTAACTACCCTTATCTCCTATCTGAATATTTCTCATGCAACAGAATGACATTACTGCAAGGCTGAATTCATTATATTGGGTTTTACCATGTTTATCTTGCACGATCTGATGACTCATTTGTAACATCATGTTTAGCCATAACTAGGCTCTTCCTGAATTAACTACCAAGTACTCATTGGCCCATTCTCATATCAATGTTCCGCGTAGTCTTTCTTGATTTATTTCCTTTATCTTAACTTACCTTTTGCACTACCTCCTTATTTATTAATACTATCCCAGGCAGGAAATCCTTACTTCCTTTCTTTGACGTTGTGTTTGCATAATGTTCTGGAATTTTTGCATATCTATAGGCTTTGAATAACTGCAACCTTATCCCTTTCTCATTTTTATCGCATTCTTCCTTTACCATTCCATAATTACTAGAACCGCTTAACTTTGACTTAATGCCATTATCACTCCATATTCCCCTTTTAGGGGAGTACTAAGAGTTGAAGCCAAAAGGATCTACGTATAGATGTTTTACCTCTTCATCTTTGGCGTAGTTTCACAACATTAATAATACTTACTCGCCTTGCGAAAATCCTTCTGTACCAAGGATAACAAATTCCCTTACTTGGGATTGTGACACTTAGCACAGCTGGCACATACAGTCTCTTAAGCTTAATTTTGCTCATATTGCTTGCTTTAGGGAAATGTCTCCCTGAGTGACCATTCTCTGAATTTATCATTGATCTTCTTCTGTTGTCCATTGTATTACCGTCGGAACAAAATCTGAAATTCTCATGATGTCGACTATTATCAAATCACCCAGTCCCTAATTCATATTTAGTTTACCTTATTCACTAGTCCATACTGATTTCTATTACTCTGGGATCTAACTTTTCTTTTTGCTAATCATGTTAGAATCGCAAAAATATTTCTCGAAATGAGAATGTGACTATATGGCCTGTACTCTTTTGTTGTCTTAAGGCCCATCACCTCCCGTCTCTTTCTTCATTTGAATAGATTCTGTAACAATCTACTATTGCCATCCATGTATCACATCTCACTCATAATGCTTCATTATTCCTCTTCGTACTTCGCTGCTAATATTTTTAACTATCACTTTATCCTGAAAACTTTAACAAGACATTCTTTCACTTTTACCTTCCTTTGATCCATCTATTGGCTCTTCGGACTGCCTAACATTCTCCCTCTACTAGGGACAGGAGCCATACTAAGGTAATATTTATCCCTTCAAAGTTTTTAGTTCCTATCTTTGTAGTACTCTTATCTAGCTGTACTATTGTATTGTGCACCATCTGGGTGTCTCATGAGGATATCTATTAGCACATTTGCAATATCCTTCGAAAATGTCAACTAACGCAAATAATTCATTCACCATTTTGGCTCATTCTAACCCAGCTGGATCGTGATATTATGTCCTTCTCTTAAACCATATTTGTTAGCTCTCATAGAGCATAACTTAGATCGGTGTGGCCAATCATATATACCTCTGTTACTATTGAAGGTAACTCACCCTGCTTCTACTTGCTCCAACTCGTGTCTAACTTCCGATTCCATTGTTCCTTTTTACCGTAAGAGTGGATAAGTATTCTTTCCTAAAAGCTCCTTATCAAGAACTGTACACATTTTAGTATACTCATGATCTACTAAAGACCTCTCATTTAATCATCACAACCAAGATGCAAGATCGAGTTCCTCTAACTCAACACTTCCACAGCTATATTTCTTATCGATCGTCTTTCTAAGAAGGCATCGTCTTATTACGCATAGAAGTTCGGGATTTGAATTCTTATAACTGAGCTCTACCACACGATCTAGAGTAAGAAGAAAGAGGGACAGTCCTATATGCCATGTAGCCTCCTGCTTATAAGTGTGGTGCATGACACACCCATAAACAAGACTCTACTAGACACGGCTAGTAGACTCCCTAGGACAGAATTGCTCTAATACCACTTTTTTCACGATCCAAACCGACGGGCTGCGATGGGCACCCGGTACCTTATCAACTAAGTACCAACATAACTTATCTTTTTATGTCATAGTATCATATGTAACTGAGCCGGAAGGCTTCCACAAGTTAAGTAGAATACAACATGTAATACAAACTTATACATAAGACATGCGGGCCTATAAGATCAAAATAACCATTCATATACTAAACATAAGCCCACAAGGCTATACAATCTTTTACGTTCATGACATCTGTCTACAAGCCTCTAAGAATACATAATTTTCATAAAAGTTGGGACAAAGTCCCGCTATACCAAACAATACACGTCTAAATTATACTAGCCAAACAAGCAACGCCGAAGCAAATAGAGCGCACTAACATCTTTCGCTGAGCTGATAGCCTACTTGTAGGGCTCTCGACTTGTCTTTCGGTACCTGCGGGTATGAAACACAACGTCCCCAGGAAAAAGGGACGTCAGTACGAATAATATGCTGAGTATGTAAAGCACATAAATAAGTGCAGAAAAGACATGGAAGAAATACATGACTCAACCTATAAGTATGGACAACTCTATAAATCATGAAATACTTATATTTTCATGCATATGCGTATGATATCATGAACTATATAAGTACGTGGGTTCATAATATCATCAAGCCTCTGAGGGCATCCCATCATATCATCTCAGTCACTATGGGCAAAATTATCAATGTATACCAGCTGATTAGGTGGTGGTGCGTATATAAAGCCGTAACTTTTTCCCATATCCCATATACATATAAATAAGCGTATATAATATCATCTATTCATGGGTCAATATACATGTATAAATGCATGAAATGCATAAGAAATATGTTAATAAGATTTTCTCGGAATTCCATAAAAATGAATATTCCTTTTAGATAAACATTATCAAATACATATTTTTCAGATACCCATGAACAGAAGATATTATAATAGTTCACACGGGGAATCAAAAATATAGACACCCCTATTCTATGAATAAATTCATTTATGAAAGTTGTGTATTTCGCTCGTTTCATTTGTAGCGTATGGATCATTTTATAAGAAAGAAGGGATAATCTTAACATACTTGAACCGATTCTATTGACAATCACTTAACATACGTTAATTGCGACAAAACACGGAACAAGTCGTATGAAGAGCTTGAAACAATCACGTTTATATGCAAAGAAAATCTTAGCCGAAGCTTTTCCTTAAGCACATAGTAGTAATGTTGCTACGTAAGGTATTTTGGAAGATGTCTTACTACTACATAAGGAAGCTTTGCTGAAGCTCTACAATTAACGTTACTTAAATGTATGGAAGCTTGGTTGAAATGCTTTATTATAATATTATAAAAGTTATCCCATTTTTTTAGGTGGCCCTACACAATAATATTATTAGGACTCTTAGTGCTCTAAACTTGCCACATTTCATTATGACTTAAGAGTCATATTTTGAAAATGTTATTGGCTTACACGTTTTGGTTGGAGTTAGGTTTAATCTTATCCCCCAACTTGTTAATTAACTAGGTAATGACCTGTTATTCGACAATTAATCAATTACCTACATAATTAAAAATTATCTCAAATTACTTAAAATACTACTCACTTTTAATATACCTTATACACCTTACTATCATGGTCATGTGGTACCTTCTATGGTACTAATCCATAAATATCGGGTATTATTTTATCGGCTCGTATTTTATCCCCACATACCTTATCGGTCAGTATTTTATCCCCACATCCCAAACTTGGACGAAAATTCTTTTCCTTGACTTGCTTCCCCTCTCACCTTCACGATTTACTCATTTTCTTTAACTCGTGTACCATTTATCCTTCATGGAACTTACTTATCGCTTGTTATTAATAGCATAAATACGTTAACCTCAAGATAATCTCATCCCGAAGTCTACGTCTATTAATTGAAGATGAAACTTTTAACGTACGAAAACGCGAGATGTAATCATTTCTGATATTATATCAATTTGCTTGTGGCGTACTTCCACGTACGAAAACATGGGGTGTAACATCATCAACAGAATAAAATATAAAGGAATACTCGACATTGGTCAACCCAACATGATATACAAACTTATACTTGTGACATACGAACCTATAAGGCCGACATGATCATTTGTATACTCAAAATTTAGGCCGACAAGGCCGTACAAATATCCATATATATGAAATTTGTCTACAAGCTTCTCTTATTACATAAACGTCATATAGGTCGGGACAGGGCCCAACCATACCAATCAATACAAGTCAAAAGCATACTAACCAAATAGTAAATAACAGAGCAAGTGGAGTAA
>MU677497.1:29772-58093 GCA_026770625.1 Nicotiana glauca
TCTTAAACTAAGTCGAAGATACTAGAAGACTAAAGTAAAGAGGGATTTACCCACTTTCAGTGTCCTTTTAGAAAAGGGGCACTTGTAGAGTACATAAAAATGAGGTGAATTTAATCGAATTGTATAGTTAGATAACTAGTCGAGACATTGAGATAATATCTCATTGGATATTACGGGTAAACAACACACGATGCAAGACAAATGAAAAGAAAGTGAAAGAGCCTTATGGAAGTAACCTTTACNTCTAACTTTTCTTTTTGCTAATCATGTTAGAATCGCAAAAATATTTCTCGAAATGAGAATGTGACTATATGGCCTGTACTCTTTTGTTGTCTTAAGGCCCATCACCTCCCGTCTCTTTCTTCATTTGAATAGATTCTGTAACAATCTACTATTGCCATCCATGTATCACATCTCACTCATAATGCTTCATTATCCCTCTTCGTACTTCCCTGCTAATATTTTTAACTATCACTTTATCCTGAAAACTTTAACAAAACATTCTTTCACTTTTACCTTCCTTTGATCCATCTATTGGCTCTTCGGACTGCCTAACATTCTCCCTCTACTAGGGACAGGAGCCATACTAAGGCAATATTTATCCCTTCAAAGTTTTTAGTTCCTATCTTTGTAGTACTCTTATCTAGCTGTACTATTGTATTGTGCACCATTTGGGTGTCTCAGATATATATTAGCACATTTGCAATATCCTTCGAAAATGTCAACTAACGCAAATAATTCATTCACCATTTTGGCTCATTCTAACCCCAGCTGGATCGTGATATTATGTCCTTCTCTTAAACCATATTTGTTAGCTCTCATAGAGCATAACTTAGATCGGTGTGGCCAATTATATATACCTCTGTTACTATTGAAGGTAACTTAAAATACTTATATCTCTCTTCTTGAATGGTAAATAAGGATAATATTTATTAACTGGGTACCTCGTACCCTTCTTCACCCTGCTTCTACTTGCTCCAACTCGTGTCTAACTTCCGATTCCATTATTCCTTTTTACCGTAAGAGTGGATAAGTATTCTTTCCTAAAAGCTCCTTATCAAGAACCGTACATCTTTTAGTATACTCATGATCTACTAAAGACCTCTCATTTACTCATCACAAGCAAGATGCAAGATCAAGTTCCTCTAACTCAACACTTCCACAGCTATATTTCTTATCGATCGTCTTTCTAAGAAGGCATCGTCTTATTATGCATAGAAGTTCGGGATTTGAATTCTTATAACTGAGCTCTACCACACGATCTAGAGTAAGAAGAAAGAGGGACAGTCCTATATGCCATGTAGCCTCCTGCTTATAAGTGTGGTGCATGACACACCCATAAACAAGACTCTACTAGACACGGCTAGTAGACTCCCTAGGACAGAACTGCTCTAATACCACTTTTTTCACGATCCAAACCGACGGGTTGCGATGGGCACCCGGTACCTTATCAACTAAGTACCAACATAACTTATCTTTTCATGTCATAGTATCATAGATAACTGAGCCGGAAGGCTTCCATAAGTTAAGTAGAATACAACATGTAATACAAATTTATACATAAGACATGCGGGCCTATAAGATCAAAATAACCATTCATATACTAAACATAAGCCCACAAGGCTATACAATCTTTTACGTTCATGACATCTGTCTATAAGCCTCTAAGAATACATAATTTTCATAAAAGTTGGGACAAAGTCCCGCCATACCAAACAATACACGTCTAAATTATACTAGCCAAACAAGCAACTCCGAAGCAAATGGAGCGCACTAACATCTTTCGCTGAGCTGATAGCCTACTTGTAGGGCTCTCGACTTGTCTTTCGGTACCTGCGGGCATGAAACACAACGTCCCCAGGAAAAAGGGACGTCACTACGAATAATATGCTGAGTATGTAAAGCACATAAATAAGTGCAGAAAAGACATGGAAGAAATACATGACTCAACCTATAAGTATGGACAACTCTATAAATCATGAAATACTTGTATTTTCATGCATATGCGTATGATATCATGAACTATATAAGTACGTGGGTTCATAATATCATCAAGCCTCTGAGAGCATCCCATCATATCATCTCAGTCACTATGGGCAAAATTATCAATGTATACCAGCTGATCAGGTGGTGGTGTGTATATAAAGCCGTAACTTTTTCCCATATCCCATATACATATAAATAAGCGTATATAATATCATCTATTCATGGGTCAATATACATGTATAAATGCATGAAATGCATAAGAAATATGTTAATAAGATTTTCTCGGAATTCCATAAAAATAAATATTCCTTTTAGATAAACATTATCAAATACGTATTTTTCAGAGACCCGTGAACAGAAGATATTATAATAATTCACACGGGGAATCAAAAATATAGAAACCCCTATTCTATGAATAAATTCATTTATGAAAGTTGTGTATTTCGCTCGTTTCATTTGTAGCGTATGGATCATTCTATAAGAAAGAAGGGATAGTCTTAATATACTTGAACCGATTCTCTTGACAATCACTTAACATACGTTAATTGCGATAAAACACGGAACAAGTTGTACGAAGAGCTTGAAACAATCACGTTTATATGCAAAGAAAATCTTAGCCGAAGCTTTTCCTTAAGCACATAGTAGTAATGTTGCTATGTAAGGTATTTTGGAAGATGTCTTACTACTACATATATAAGGAAGCTTTGCTGAAGCTCTACAATTAACGTTACTTAAATGTATGGAAGCTTGGTTGAAATGCTTTATTATAATATTATAAAAGTTATCCCATTTTTTTAGGTGGCCCTACACAATAATATTATTAGGACTCTTAGTGCTCTAAACTTGCCACATTTCATTATGACTTAAGAGTCATATTTTGAAAATGTTATTGGCTTACACGTTTTGGTTGGAGTTAGGTTTAATCTTATCCCCCAACTTGTTAATTAACTAGGTAATGACCTGTTATTCGACAATTAATCAATTACCTACATAATTAAAAATTATCTCAAATTACTTAAAATACTACTCACTTTTAATATACCTTATACACCTTACTATCATGGTCATGTGGTACCTTCTATGGTACTAATCCATAAATATCGGGTATTATTTTATCGGCCCGTATTTTATCCCCACATACCTTATCGGCCCGTATTTTATCCCCACATCCCAAACTTGGACGAAAATTCTTTTCCTTGACTTGCTTCCCCTCTCACCTTCACGATTTACTCATTTTCTTTAACTCGTGTACCATTTATCCTTCATGGAACTTACTTATCGCTTGTTATTAATAGCATAAATACGTTAACCTCAAGATAATCTCATCCCGAAGTCTACGTCTATTAATTGAAGATGAAACTTTTAACGTACGAAAACGCGAGATGTAATCATTTCTGATATTATATCAATTTGCTTGTGGCGTACTTCCACGTACGAAAACATGGGGTGTAACATCATCAACAGAATAAAATATAAGGGAATACTCGACATTGGTCAACCCAACATGATATACAAACTTATACTTGTGACATACGAACCTATAAGGTCGACATGATCATTTGTATACTCAAAATTTAGGCCGACAAGGCCGTACAAATATCCATATATATGAAATTTGTCTACAAGCTTCTCTTATTACATAAACGTCATATAGGTCGGGACAGGGCCCAACCATACCAATCAATACAAGTCAAAAGCATACTAACCAAATAGTAAATAACAGAGCAAGTGGAGTAAAACAACACCTTCCGCTGAGCTGATAGCCTATTAGGAGGACTGTCAAGCTATCTATCGGGACTTGCGGCATGAAACATAACGTCATTTACTACCTTTACTTCTCGTCATTATCTTTTATTAATATTTTGCTCAGGTTTCTATATGTAGTAAGTGTCTTGACCTTACCTCGTCACTACTCCACCAAGGTTAGGCTTGATACTTATAGTTATTGGGTATTTTTATGGTGTACTTATTCTACACTTTTGTACATTTTGGTGCAACTCCAGGTACTTATGCCCGTTTCGAACGCTTGTGAGTTGATTTATACTTATCGGAGACTTCAAGGTATACATGCTTGACGCTCGCAGGCCTTGGAGTCACCTTCTAGTGATATTATGCTACTATTTCTTTTGTTTCCGAACAATATTGTATTAGAGATTCTTAGTGTATTTCAATATAGCTTATGACTCTGTACCACCAGTTTTGGAAATTGTATGATTGTTGCTCCGTTTTGGTCTTATTATGTTATTTTCAATTTAAATTTATATCTTAATCTTTATTTCTAATAAATTCTCGTCATGTGCAAAGCTTACCTAGTCTTAGGGACTATGTGTCATCACGATTCGTAAGGTAGGGTTTTGGGGTCCTGACAAGTTGGTATCAGAGCCTTAGGTTCATTGGTGCTATGAGTTACAAGCAATAGTAGAGTCTTGCGGATCGGTACGAGGGCGTATGTACTTATATTCGAGAGGCTAAAGAACTATTAGGAAATTCTACTTTTTTGATTCCTTATCATGTGAATTTGTTGGTTTGAAATCTGAGCCTTTGTCTTTCTATTCTCTCACAAATGGTGAGGACACATAATATTGGATCATATGAGCAGACACCTGCGTCCCTTGCTAGAGCCGGGAAAGGTTGGGGCCAAGGTAGAGGCCGATAAGAGCTACATGCTACAACTAGAACAACTGCCCTAGCAGCGACTGAGGAGACATTAGTAGCTCCAGTTAGGGGATAGGCACTCGAGGCGCCTATTGCTATCCTTGGACTCCAGGAGACCCTAACACACTTCTTGAGCATGTTAAGAAGTTTATGTCAAGCATGATTGATTCCTGTTGCACCAGCTACATCTCAGGCTAGGGGAGGAGCTTAGAAACTCCTGTGGACAATACTCTAGATCAGCGGGTCCATGTTGATCAGATTCGGGGTATTTTGCCAGCACATCCAGTTATTCTGGTTCGACTTGAGGTCTGGCCACAGGAATTAGGGGAGGAGTATAGGATGCTTGAGAGGCTCAAGAACTATGATCCTCCAACTTACAATGGTGCAGTTATTGAGGATGCACATGGTTTTCCAAACAAGTGCCTTAGTATTCTCCACACCGTGGGCATTGTGGGAGTGAGCGGAGTTTCCTTTAATATATTTTAGATGTCAGAGGTAGCATATAGGTGGTGGCAAGCTTATGAGGATGATAGGCCAGCTAATCTAGTGCCACTCACTTGGGCTCAGTTTTCAGATATATTTTTGAGAGAGTTTGTCCCACAGACCCTACGGGATGCATGGCACACAGAGTTTGAGAAGTTGCATTATGGGACTATAAGGCTATTGGAGTATTCCATCAGGTTCAGCGAGTTGTCGCGTGATGCACCCACTTTTGATTCTAAAATTAGAGGGCGAACAGTTATGGTCTTAGATTTAGCATGGCTCGAGAGTTGGAGATGAGTACTCTATTTCAGCAAGTTGTGGAGATCGCTCGCAGGATGGAGCATAACCCAGAAATGGAGAATAGGGAGGCCAAGAGTCCTCGAGATTCTAGAGGATTCAGTAGATCCGCCACAACGGTTTTAGCCCGTCATTGTATAGGTTATACAGGTCGAACAATTCATTTTGTGCTTCCAGTTACTCGCAGTGCTCCAGCCATTCCGATGCCTTAGATCGTCCATTATGCACAACCACTTTCCAGTGCACCTCTTGCACGGGGTGCCTTCAGTGGTCAGTCTAGCCGACCGAGTCAGATTCAGTTTCTGTAGTAACGTCCGACGAGAGGTTGTTTCGAGTGTGGTGATACTATGCATATGGTAAGGGACTATCCCAGACTTAGGAGGGGTGCGCCTCCATAGGATCCACAGTTCCATAGATACCACAGGGTCCAGAGGGCTCACAGGCCATGGTTGCTGCTCCACCTACACCACTAGCTAGGGGTGGGGGTTAGGTGGGTTGAGGTCGTGCCATAAGGGGAGGCCAGACCCATTTATGTGCTTCCTTGGTAGGATGGAGGTGGACGGATTATATGCTATCATCACAGGTATTGTTCTGGTATGTCATAGAGATGCATCATTTTTATTTGATCGGGTTCCACTTATTCGTATTTGTCATTTTAGTTTTCTCCATATTTTGATATATCTAGTGATTTTTTCAGTTCCCCACTATATGTGTCTATGCCTGTGGCAAATTCTACTATTGTAGACCGTGTTTATCGGTCGTGTTTGGTCACAATCGGGGGTTATGAGACCAGAGTTGACCTTCCACTACTCAGTATAATGGACTTTGACGTGATATTGGACATGGATTGGTTGTATCCCTATCACACTATTCTTGAATATCACGCCAAGATCATGACATTGGCTATGCCAAGGTTTCCGCAATTGGAGTGGAGGGAAACATTGGATTATATTCCTAGCAGGGTGGTGTCCTTTCTAAAGGCTCAACGAATGGTTGAGAAAGTGTCCTAAGCATATCTAGCCTTTGTAAGGGATGTAATTGCTAATACTCCTACCAGCGAGTCAGTTCGGGTAGTGACGACTTTTCCAGACGTGTTTCCACCAGACCTACCGGGCATGCCGCCCAATAGAGATGTCGATTTTGGTATTAACTTGTTGTCGGTCAATCAACCCATTTCTATACCGTATCGCATGGCACTAGTAGAGTTGAAAGAATTAGAGGAACAACTTCTGGAGTTACTTGATAAGGGTTTCATCCGATCGAGTGTTTAGCCTTGGGGTGATCCAATTCTATTTGTGAAGAAGAAAGACGGCTTTTGAGATATGTATTGATTATAGGTAGCTGAACAAGGTCACAGTCAAGAACAAGTACACACTACCGCGCATTGATGATATGTTCGATCAGCTTCAGGGGGCTCGAGTTTTCTCGAAGATTGATTAGAGGTCGGGATATGAGCTGAAGATCTGGGATTCAGACATTCTGAAGATGGCCTTCAGGACTCGCTAGGGTTACTATGAGGTTTTTGTGATGTCATTTGGGCTGAACAATGCCCCAACATCCTTTATGCACTTGATGAACAACGTGTACCATCTATATCTTGATTCTATCATCATCCTATCCATTGAAGACATATTGGTATATTCTCGCAGCCGGGAGGATCATGAGCAACACTTAAGGAAGGTCCCTGAAATCCTACTCCTCGCACCTGCGGAAAGACTTCCACTTCTGCGACATCGCAGGTGCGAGCACCAATCTGCTTCTGCGCCGTTGCTCGTTTCTATGCCCCAGATCACCGCTTCGACGCCTCAACATATGCGACCCAGCTCCTCGTACTGGCGACTTCTCAACAACATGCCACCTTCACTTCTGTGATACTACGTCCGCATATGTGGACTCACATCAGCATCCAAACCTTCGTAGATGCGGAAACACCAGCTCCAGACCTGCTTCAGCAATGTAACATGAGACGAAAATGATCCGCACCACGTCCGTAACTTATTCGAGCCCCTCGGGACCTCGTCCAAACAAGCAAACAAGTCCTAAAATATAACACGGGCCTACTCGAGGCCTCAAATCGTGCCTAGCAACATCAAAATCACGACTCGCACCTCAAATCAAACTTAATAAACTTTGAATCTTTCAACTTCCAAAACTCGTGCTGAGCCATATAAAATCAATCTAGAATGAACTCAAATTTTGCACACAAGTCCCAAATGACATAACGAATTTAATTCAATTCTCGGAACCAAAATCCAAATCCGATATCATCATAGTCAACTCTCGGTCAAACTTATGAACATTCCAAACCTTCAAGTTTCCAACTTTCGTCAATGAGTGCTGAAAACCTTCTAGTAATATCCAAATACAAATTCGGGCGTACGCCTAAGTCCAAAATCACAATTCGTACCTAACGGAACCATCTAAACTCCGATCCGGGGTCAATTACACATAAGTTAAACTTGGTCAACTCTTCCAACTTAAAGCTTCCTAGTCGAGAATCATTCTTCAAATCAATTTTGAATAATCTGAAAACCAAAACCGACAATTCACACAAGTCATAATATATCATACGAAGCTACATAAAACTTCAAATAGCTTAACCGAAATGCAAATGCTCAAAACGACTATTTGAATCGATACACCTCCACTGCTTCGCGTTATCGATCGATTCTCCGCGTTCACGAAGAAGAACTGCCCTTGTCCCAGTTTCCCCTTCGCATGGCCTCATGAAGCACAATGCCTCAGACACGAGATACAACTGAAACAAGCTATCTCCTAAGTCCAAAAATGATATGTAGTCTATCAAAATCAAACATGCACACAAGTGTAATAACATCATACGAACTCGCTCACACTATCAAAACACTAAAATAACACCTAGAACTACGAATCAGACATCAAAATGCATGAAATTTAAAAAAAAAAAATTAAGAACTTCCAAATTCACAATCGAGCGTCCGGATCCTATCAAATCAACTCAATTTTGTACCAAATACTGCAGACAAGTTTTAAATAGTAAAACGAACTTATACCAAGTTCTGAAACTAAAATCTAAACTTATACGAACTTACTAGATCTCAACAAATTAAGTCAAATCATATTAAGGACTTTCGAATTCAATTCCAGGCATCGTCCAAGTTCAAAATCACTATACGAACCCACCGGATACCGAGCTGCGGCCGTTTACACAAAATATTGACGTAGGCAACTCAAGTCATTTTTAAAGTTAAAATTCATAATTTCTTTAATTTTCACATAAAAACTTTTGGAAAAAGACACGAACTATTCACGCAAATCAAAAAATACTAAACGAAACTAATAGAGTTCTCGAAACACGAAAATAAGCGCTAAAACTAAAAATGACCTATCGGATCATCATATTTTTCTAGCAAAAAAGCAACGAGCAGATCTATATGTTCTATCCAAATGAAGAGTTTCAACACATAATAAATTTTATCGCCTACTCCTAAGTTTAAGTAGAACAAAAACGTTTTTAACGTGAAAACACATTATTTGCTCCAATAAAAGTTTTTTTATAATAGCGGAAGCATAATATAAACAAAGACAACAAATTAAAACAAAGGAAGTTTCTCTAGCACTAACTAAATATAGGCCATCGTGGATTTCACCCTTATTGCAAACAAAAACTTTCTTTTAACTTAAGTTGGAATTGATGGAGAATATCCACTGCACGTACTGGAAATTGGTATAGAAATATCAGGATTCCCTATAAGTTGTAGCAAATTGTTGATTTCTTTAGTGGACGAAAAAAAAAGTGAATTTATTCACTAATAATCTTGTTGGTCATTTATGCAAAGGTGTTATTTGGAATTTGGACTTTGAAAATGATTCTATTCTTCTTCAATGTGAAGATTTCGTGACATCAGTCTGCCACTCCTATCCGGTATAATATATCCCGCAAGTTGAAACCTAACGCCTTACTGGTGCATTTTCCCTGTTCACTTTTGTTCATTATTTTTAATTTAAAACACTTCGGAAAGAGAAAAGAAGAAATTGCTCTGCCATTGTTCTCTCGTCAGTTGAATGTTTTTTAGTGCTTTCTATTTGGAACCCTAACTGCTGTAATTCTTTGTTATCTACGCAGTCATAATCTCTCTTCCTGTGCTAGTGAGAGGTAAAAGAAAGTCTTTTTGTGGTGCTTGAATTCCAGTTTACCAAATTCTAATTAATTTCCTCTCCACCTTGACATCATAAATTTTTTCCATGGGGAAGACAAAGCTTATCCACTATACAGGTTTCAAAGTGGGGCTTTTATGGGTGCAGCTGAGGTGTGTAGAGTGCCAAAGAAGGATGATAATCTCCACAGCCCCACCCCAGTCTCAAAGGGTTTTTCTGAGTATTCTGTTTGGGATGTTAACTGGATTGATTTGTGCACTTATCTTTGCTTGGCTTGTTCGGAGCTTTGTTCGTTACATAAACAAACCCCCAATTCTAAAAGGCCCTGTTGTATTCTCTCCTAAAATTCCAGCCAAGACTCTGCAATCAGCTCTAATTGCTAATGACACCCAGTTGCTTGGGTCAGGTAGATACTACAGGACTGTTCTTGACAATGGGCTTACTGTTGCAGTCAAGAGGCTGGAACCCTTTGAGTTACAGAGCAAGTCTTTGAAGAGAAGAATACAGCAGGAAGTTGAAGTGATTGCTAGTTTGAGGCACAGAAACTTGATGAGTTTAAGGGCTTACATCCGGGAATCGAATAGGTTTTTTTTAGTCTATGATTATGTGCCTAATGGGAGTCTTGAAGATGCAATGAACAAAGTTAGGGAAAACCAGCTGCAGCTTAGCTGGGAAGTAAGACTCCGAATTGCTGTTGGGATTGTCAAGGGTCTTGAGTATCTTCACTTTTCTTGTAACCCTAGAATCCTGCATCGCAATCTGAAGCCCACAAATGTAATGTTGGATGCTGAGTTTGAGCCTAGGTTAGCAGATTGCGGTTTGGCCAAAATTGTGAATCTCCCAGTTGCACCATCAAGTTATGGTCCTCCTGATAGCTGCAGGTATCCAATTCTGTGATTTTCATAGTTGCAAGAACTAAGTGTCTAATTAGTCTTGTGTTTGACACAATAGGTTAATCGGTTACAGTATAATTTATCTTTGTCTAATATTTTATTGAACCTATACTTTAATTTGTTGTGCAGCAGGTATACTGATAAGAGTGATGT
Organism: Nicotiana glauca; assembly: GCA_026770625.1. Lineage (NCBI taxonomy): Eukaryota > Viridiplantae > Streptophyta > Magnoliopsida > Solanales > Solanaceae > Nicotiana > Nicotiana glauca. The sequence continues at coordinate 40,377 of MU677497.1, forward strand.
ATTCAGCTTTGGGGTCATATTGGGTGTTCTATTAACTGGAAGGTACCCAACAGATCCCTTCTTTGGGGATACAAGTTTAGGGCGGTGGCTTCAGCGTTTGCAGGAAGCAGGCGATTCTCGAGAAGCATTAGATAAGAGTATTCTCGGGGAAGAGATTGAGGAAGATGAGATGCTAATGGCCGTTAAAATAGCAGTTGTATGCTTATCAGACATGCCTGCTGATCGCCCTTCCAGTGATGAGCTCGTTTCTATGCTCACCCAATTAAATAGCTTTTGATTTATTAGTTAATCAAGCTGTTGCTGTGGCTATTTTTTTGGATCCAAATATTTCAAACTTGTTCTTTTGGCTTTCGCAATGAAAGGGGTGTGTAGTTGGCTCATTCCTTCAACTATTATCAGAAAGCACTTGAAATTATCACTAATTGATTGACCTTGCTGTATATAGATTGAGTAATCTTGTTAATCAAGTGCTGCTATGTAACATACTTGCGCACTGATAATAGTATGTGTAAGTTGGAGACATTTGCATTGATATTCTTTTAATGATGGGTGTTTTTGTGGGGGTTGCTCTGATTGTCCTTTTGCAAGACAGTTTTTTTTTTTGGATAGAAATCACGACTTCTTCGGGGTCTGGAAAAGCAAGTCTGTTTTTGACGTTTCAAACTAGCTCAAAACTTTTATCTCCTTTAATATTGTGGTGGTCCGACACTTGCCACGAAGGATCAATCTGAATTACATTTACAAGTACATCAACTGTTTGGGTGTTTTGAGACGGTAAAGTCAGAAGAAAGTAAAATAGGTCCAAGAATATAGCAAGTTGTGGCTTATAAAAAGAAAAAAATAGTTCCCTTGCAACAAAACTTTACTTATTCAACCACAGGTAAAAAAAAAAAATTGCTTTTGACTTTGTGTCCGGTTGAAATTGGGTTTGTCACGTGGTAGATCGGGCTCGGAACACGAGGGACTAAAGATCGACCACATGTCCCACCGAAGCAGAGACCGAATTCAAAATGTTTGTATTCGAGACATTGAGTCTGTGATCCCGGAATCAACCCTGACTCCGAACGAGCTCGAAAAAACATTGTTAGCATACTCGGATATTATGACGAGAATCTCAGCATGTATCAATAAGGGACTAGCGATCAGGAAATAAAGAGATTGTTTACCTTTTATAAAATTTTACCTAAAGTAGAACTCCTCTAATATATAAAGGGGTCTGATAATTCATGTAGATACATTGTAACACGCACTCAAAAGCAATACACGGTTATTTTTCTCTTTAAGCTCTTATTCAACTGTGTCTTGATACCGATCGAAGTGCATCCTGTTCAAGGGTGGCTAATTTCCCAAGGCTGTAACGTTTCAATTTGTGCAGTTTGAATTTACTTTATCATTGTTTATTTCCATTGCAATTTCATTTATCGCTTTGTGTCAATTTAATCAAAGTATCCTTAAAACCATTTACAAATTCAATTGTTATCCGATTTTGAGGGTAAACAGTTTGGCGCCCACTGTGGGGCTAATGATAATATTGGTTATTTGATACAAATTTTCATAACACATACTACTTTACACTTGTTATTTGAAGTGCCTCTAATTTCAGGTTAAAGATCAAAATATCAAACTCGTAATTATCACCCCTACTTGTTGACAATGAGTCTGGTCATCACGATGAAAATAACAATATATCGCCCGGTAACGAGGTACCGCATGTTGATCCCATCGAGAATCCAGTCACGGACTTGTTGGACGCTAACTTGCATGTGGTTATCGACACAAATCTGCATGCCGACCCTGAGAATAACACTCTGTGGTGGAGCACGATCGGCAACACAAAATACTCAAAATAATGGATGAGACGGGAAGGATTTACGGATGATCTTCGAAATGTTACAGGCTCAACGGGCGGCGGTAGCTCAATTACAGAACTAAAAATATGCACCGAGTAGAATTCAACCAGATCCTCACCGAGAAGTCACCCGTTGGGACGAACCGGTCGCAGAGAGGTCGAATGAAAACGAATCGGGGACTAACCCCGAGATCATAAAAATGCTCGAGGAGTTGGCAAAACGGATAGATAATGAGAGAAGAAAATCGATGCAAATGACAAAAAGGTAGAAACCTATATTTCCTGGGTCGACTAAATCTCGAGACCGCCACCAATACTTAAAGGAGACTAAATCTCGAGACCGCCACCAATACTTAAAGGCTTGGATTCCAAGAAGTTCGTGCAAAAACCTTTCCCTCCGAGTACGGCTCCAAAGCTGATCCCTAAAAAATTTTCGCATGCCCGAGATTCGTAAGTACAACGGAACTGCCAACCGAAACGAGCATGTTACCTCCTACACATGGGCCATCAAGGGGAACGACTTGTAGGATAATGAGATCTAGTCTATTTAGCAGAAGAAATTCGGAGAAACCCTGTGAAAGGGAGCTATTATATGGTATCACAACTTATATCCTAATTTTATTGATTCATTTGCTATGCTTGCAGACTCTTTCGTTAAAGAACACACAGGGGCTATCAAGGTCGAAACCAGAAAGTCAGACTTTTTCAAAGTAAGATAGAAGGATAATGAGATGCTTAGGGAGTTCGTGTCCCAGTTTCAAATCGAACGGATGGATCTGCCACCGGTCGCTGATGATTTGGCCGTTCAAGCTTTCACCCAATGACTCAATGTTAAAAGCTCGGTGGCTTCACAATAATTGAAACAAACTCTGATAAAATATCTGACTGTTACCCGGGCCGACATGCATAACCTGTGTCAATAAAAGATTAGAGTCGAAGATGATCAACTTGGGATCCTTTAGGGTACGTTTATCCCATCAAAACCATCGACGAAGTCGAGAGAGATATCAATCGTGAACCGAGGTCAAACAAGGATCGCTATCAACCTTATAATGGAGTTTGAAGAAGCAGTGGGTCTGGGCGAAATTCTATGCGAAGTGAAAAGAGAAATGATCTAGGTCAGGACAACCGAGGACCCATGAGCAAGAATGGTTTCGACATGCCTATTGGTCCTAAGGAAGCACCGAGGTTATCGGAATTTAACTTTAACATCGATGCTGCCGCCACTGTATCAGCTATCGGACGCATCATAGGCACCAAATGGCCTCGACCACTACCATCCATTCCAACACAAAGTGATCCTAACCAGATGTGCAAATATCATGGCACTCAAGGCCACAGAATAGAGGATTGTCGATAGTTCAGAGAGGAAGTACCCTAGTTATTCAACAACGGGCACCTTTGAGAATTCCTGAATGATAGAGCCAAGAACCATTTCAGCAATAGGTATTATAATAAACAGACCGAACAAGTAGAACCTCAACAAGTCATTAACATGATCATCGGTAGGTTCGATGTCCCTCAAGGGCCGATGTTGAAGCGCACCAGAGTATCCATCATAAGAGAAGAGAAAAATGAACTCGAGATGAGGAAGGAACCTTGTCTTTCAACGACGAGGACGCGAAAGGGATTGCACATGCCCACAACAATGTGCTGGTAATATCTGTACTCATTAATAAATCTCAAATTAAGCGTGTGTTAATTGATCCAGGTAGCTCGGCCAGAACCATCTGATCGAGGGTCGTAGAATAGCTCGTTCTACAAGATCACATTATGTCTGCAATTCGAGTTCTAAACGGATTCAACATGGCATGTGAAACCCCTAAGGGGAGATAACATTACTAGTGACTGTCGCCAGGACCATCTAGGAAGCCAAGTTTTATGTGACCAAAGGAGACATGAGGTACAACGCTTTGTTCGGGAGGCCATGGATCAACAACTTGAGGGAAGTACCCTCGACTCTGCACTAAGTGTTAAAATTCCCAACACCGAGAGGGATTAAAACAATCTACGGAGAGCCGCCTGCAACAAAGTAAATATTTGCGGTCGAAGAAGCAATTTCAATATCCGCACTTACAATGACAAAGGGGCCAAGTTCGGCCTTAAAGCAAGGAGATAAATAGCAATTACCGACACCAGCCATGACCAACCGGAGAAACATGGGACTGATGAAGATGATGACTACGGGGTTCCTAGGTCTTTTATAGCCCCCGATTATTCTGACACCACAAAATTAATGATCGAGGAGTTGGAAAATGTCATATTGATCGAGAACCTACCCGATCAAAAGGTATACCTGGGCACAGGTTTAAATCCCGAGCTCAGGAGAAAATTCATTCAATTTCTTTTATCTAACATAGATTGTTTCGCTTGTGTCACGACCCAAACCGATTGGCTGCGACGGGCGCTCGGTACCTTACTCAACTGAGTACCAACATAACGTATCATACTAACGTAGATAACTGAGCTGAGAGGCTTGCGTGACATAAGTAGAATACAACGTGAGATACCAACTTATACATAAGACATATGGGCCTATAAGACCAAATATCAACTCGTATTCTGAACATAGGCCGACAAGGCTATACAATCTTTTACGTACATGACATCTATCTACAAGCCTCTAAGAATATATAAATTTCATAAAGGTCGGGACAAAGTTCTTCCATAAAACAATACAAGTCTAAATCATACTAACTAAATGAGCAATTCCGAAGCAAATGGAGCGCACCAACATCTTCTGCTGAGCTGATAGCCTACTTGGAGGGCTTTCGATCTATCTATCGGGACCTGCGGGCATGAAATACAGCATCTCTAGGCAACAGGGACGTCAGTACGAATAATGTATCGAATATGTAGGGCACATAAATAAGTACTTAAAAGACATGGAAGAAATATAGAGTAAATGACTCAACCTGTAAGTCCAGATAACTGTAAATCATGAAATCCTTATAGTGTCATGTATATGTGTATGAATGTCATGTTGTGCATAGGTACATGTGTTCATAACATCATCAAGCCTCTGAGGGCATCCCATCATATCATCTCGGTCACTGTGGGCAATATCATCATCGTATACCTGCTAATCAGGTGGTGGTGCGTATATAATGCCGTAATCTTTTTCCCGTATCCTATATAAATATAATATATATATATATACGCTGTTCATGTGTCAATGTACATGTATAAATACATGAAATGCATGAAAATATGTTAATAATCTCAATATTCCTTTTAGATAAACTTTATCTAATATATTTTTTTCTGAGACCCATGAACAGAAGACATAATAATAATCCACATGGGGAATCAAGAATATAGACACCCCTAGTATCTCTATGAATATAGTCATTTATGAAAGTTACGTATTTTGCTTGTTTCATTTGTATTATTTGGATCATTCCAAAAAGAAATAAGGGATAGCCTTAACATACCTCAATTCTCATTTTGGCAGAGATGAAGAAACTTTGTTATGAGAGCAACAATCAAGTAAGGGAGAAGGCCAGGGAAGAACTTCATAAACTCCTTAAACTTCTTGAGAATGAAATTATTAAAGATAAGAACTTCTTTGGAGTAAACAAAGTTGGATATATTGAGATTGTTTCAATTCTGATAACTTATTGGCTTGGAAATATTCAAGAAGCATTAAAACTGGATATATTGACGAAAAAGGAATTTCCAAATATATGTGCCTGCTGAAAATATAATAAGCTGTAGCTTTATCAAGGAAAATCTGGCACCTAAAGAAAATTGTTCAAGAGTCATTCTTTTAATATGTGGCATGCTACCATGTTTTTTGGTTAATCTTATCCAATATATCCCCAATTAATTAGCTAATATTCCGTTACTCGATAATTAACCAATTACTCGCATAATTGAGAATTATTCCTACTAACTTAAAATACTACTCACTTTTCGCATAACTTATAAACCTTACTATCATGGTCATGTGGTACCTCGTATGACACTAGTCCATAAATACCGAGTGTTTTAGCTCGGGTCATATTTTATCCTAACATGCCAAACTTGGACGAAAATTCATTTTCTTTGACTTGCTTCCGCTCTCACCTTCACGAATTTACTTATCACTTGTTTGAAATATCATAACGCTTAGAATTTCAAAATAATCATCTTCGAATTTATGACGATTATGAAACTTTAATATACGAAAATGTGGGATGTAACAGCTTGATCCCACCTTGATATGATATAGATCCTGCTGAAAATAACCACGCACAAGCTAAGCCTGGACCCAAAATTCCACCCAATCAAGCAGAACTGGAGACCCCAGTCCGAGTTCAAACATGCTTTCATCAAGGACGAGGTAACTAAACTCCTTAAAATAGGGTCTATTCGGGAGGTTAAATACTTGGATTGGTTAGAAAATGTAGTGGTAGTCACTAAAAAAAAATAAGTTAAGAATGTGTGTAAACTATAGGAATTTGACTAAGGCATGCCGCAAGGGCTCTTTCCCATTGCCCAACATCGATCGCTTGATTGATGTCACGGCCGGCCACGAGATCCTCATTTTTCTCGACGCCTACTCCAGGTACAACCAAATACGGATGAACCCGAATGATCAGCAAAAAACCTCATTCATCACTAAATATGGCACATACTATTATAACGTAATGCCATTTGGACTAAAAAATATCAGTGCCACTTATCAACGCCTAGTAAACCGGTTGTTCGAGGAACAAATAGGAAAATCAATGGAGGTTTTCATTGACGATATGTTGGTTAAGTCCCTGGGAGCAGAGGACCATTTAAGACATTTGCAAGAAACTTTCAGCATATTGAAGAAGTACAATATGAAAATTGGACCCATAGAAATGTGCGTTTAGAGCCGGATTAGGAAAATTCCTCTAATTCACGGTATCCAACTGGGGAAAAGATATCAACCCTTACAAAATCAAAGATATCGAAGATATAATTGTTGTGGACAATGTGAAGGCCATGAAAAGATTAACCGGATGCATAGATGCCCTAGGGCAATTCATCTCGAGATCTTCCGATAAGAGCCGCCGATTCTTCTCTTTACTAAAGAAGAAGAATAAATTTTCATGGACCCCGTAATTCCAACGGGCCTTGGAGGAGCTCAAAAAGTACCTATCGAGCCTACCGATACTCCACACATCAAAGATAGACAAAAAACTATACCTGTACTTGGCAGTATCAATAGCGGTAAGTGGAGTCCTGGTCTGGGAAGAGCAATGTATGCAATTTCCAATTTACTATGTTAGTAAGACTCCAGGTGAGGCCGAAACTAGGTACTATGACTTAGAAAAATTGGCGCTCGCTTTGCTAAGTGCCTCCAGGAAGCTCCAACCATATTTTTAGTGTCATCCTATATTTCTTGTGACTACTTACCCATTGCTAAATATAATGCATAAACCTGAGATATCGGGGTGCTTGGCCAAATGGGCCGTGGAAATAAGTGGGTATGATATTGAATATCGACCCCGGATAACCATTAAAACACAAATTTTGGAAGATTTCGTGGCCGACATTACGCTGGCCCTAATACTCAAAGTTGAAAGAGAGTTGTTGGTAAAGTCGGGGACATCTTCGGGGATATGAACCCTCTTTATTGATGGCGCATCGAACGCAATAGGGTATGGATTTGGCCTGGTATTGAAACCAAAAAGAGGAAATGTAATTAGACAATCAATTATGATTGTGAAATTGACTAACAACGAGGCCGAAATGAGTCCATAATTACAGGTCTCGAACTAGCCAAAAGCTTGGGGGCGGAGGTGATCAAAGCTAAGTACGACTCCCTTCTCATGGTGAACAAAGTAAATTAGACATTCGAGGTCAGGGAAGAGCGGATGCGAAGGTACTTGGATAAGTTGCATGTAACATTACATTGGTTCAAGGAGTTGACTTTGCAACACATACCTCGGTATCAAAACAGTGAGGCCGATGCCCTTGCTAACTTAGGTTCGTTGGTTGAGGACGACTAATTCAACTCGGGGCCAGTTGTACAACTCATGAGAATGGCAGTGGAAGAAGGCCATGCCAAGATAAATTTAACTAGCCTAACTTGGGACTGGAAAAACAACTATATAGAATATCTGAAGACCGGGAAGCTGCCCTCGGATCCAAAAGAATCGAGGGCCCTTCGTGTGAAAGCATCCCAGATTAGTTTATCCAAAGACGAAACCCTGTTCAGAAGAACATTCGATGGACCGTTCACAATATGTATAGGGCTAGATGATGCTTTGGGATTTCTGGAGGAGTGCCTCCGTATTCTCCGCGCTATGGGTATATTAGGATCGAGTGGGGTTTCTTTCACTGCCTTCCAGCTTCAAGGAGTAGCCTATCAGTGGTAGCATACTTTTGAGTTGGGCATGGACTGGTTGTCGCCCCATTATGCTATTCTTGAATGTCATACTAAAACAGTGATGCTGGCTATTCCAGGTGTACCACGAGTTGAGTGGAGGGGTATTTTACGTCACACTCCTAGTAGAGTTATTTCCTTCCTTAAGGCTCAGCGATTGGTTGAGAAGGGGTGTGACGCGTATCTAGCTTATGTGAGAAATGTTAGTATTGATACGCCTACAGTTGATTCAGTCCCAGTAGTATAGGATTTCTCTAATGTGTTTCCAACTAATATTCTGGCATGCCGCCCGATAAAGATATTGATTTTGGCATTACTCTGTTGCCGGGCACTCATCCCATTTCTATTTCTCCGTACCGCATGGCTCCTCCTGGGTTGAATGAGTTGAAATATCAGTTACATGAATTTCTTTTTAAGGGTTTTATTCAGCCCGGTGTATCACCTTGGGGTGCTCCTGTCTTGTTTGTGAGGAAGAAGGATGGTTCTATGCGTATGTGCATTGATTATTGCCAGTTGAACAATGTTACAGTGAAGAATCGGTATCCTTTACCTTGTATTGATTATTTGTTTGACTAGCTACAGGGTGCACGAGTGTTTTCTAAGATTAACTTGTGTTCAGGTTACCATCAATTGAAGATTCGGGAGCCAGATATCCCCAAGACTCCTTTTAGGACTCGGTATGGTCTTTACGAGTTCCTTGTTATGTCATTTAGGCTGACCAATGCCCCAACAACCTTCATGCATTTGTTGCACAGTGTGTTTTGGCCATATCTTGACTCGTTCGTCATTGTCTTTATTGATGATATTCTGGTATACTCCCATAGTCAGGAAGATCATGAGCAACACTTGATGAAAGTGCTTCAGACTTTGAGAGAAAAGAAGTTATATGCAAAGTTCTCGAAATGTGAGTTTTGGTTGGATTCCATGGCATTCTTGGGTCACGTGGTATCGAGTGAGGGGATAAAGGTGGATCTGAAGAAAGTGGAAGCAGTGCAGAGTTGGCCTAGACCATCCTCGGCTACAAAGATCCGCAGTTTTCTTGGCTTGGCGGGTTATTACCGTCAATTTGTTGAGGGATTTTCATCTATTGTAGCACCTATGACCAGGCTAACCTAGAAGGGTGCTCCATTCTAGTGGACGGGAGAGTGCGAGGCGACCTTCCAAAAACTCAAGATAGCTTTGACTACAACCCAGTTTTGACATTGCCTACAGGTTTGAGATCTTATACTGTCTATTATGATGGCTCGAGGATTTGCCTCGAAGCGGTATTGATGTAGGATGGTAGGGTGATTGCCTACGCGTCCAAACAATTAAAGGTACATGAGAAGAATTATCCTGTCAATGATCTCGAGTTAGTTGCTATTGGTCACGCCTTGAAGATCTAGCATCATTATTTGTACGGTGTTCCTTGTGAGATATATACTAATCACCAGAGTTTGTAGCATCTTTTCAAGCAGAAGGACCTTAATTTGCGCCAGAGGAGGTGGTTAGAGCTGCCGAAGGGCTATGATATCACTATCTTATATCATCCAAGTAAGGCCAATGTGGTGACCAATGCTTTGAGTTGTCGGGCAGAGAGTTTGGGGAGTTTGGCTTATTTACCAGTAGCGGAGAGGCCCATAGTGATAGATGTTCAAGCCTCAGCCAGTCAGTTTGTGAGATTTGATCTTTCGGAGCCCAGTCAGGTTCTAGCTTGCGTAATTTCTCGGTATTCCTTATTTGATCGTATCAAAGAGCGTCATTATGATGACCCTCATTTGCTTGTCCTCAAGGACAAGGTTCTGCATGGCTATGCCAGAGATATGACTATTGGTGATGACGAGGTATTGAGGATGCAGGGTCGGGTATGTGTAACCCATGTTGATGGGCTTCTAGAGTTGATTCTAGAGGAGGCCCATAGTTCATGGTATTCCATCCATCCGGGTGTCGCGAAGATGTACCAAGATTTGAGACAGCACTATTGGTTGAGGCGGATGAAGAAAGATATAGTTGGGTTTGTAGCTCGGTGCCTTAATTGCCAGCAGGTGAAGTATGAGCACTAGAGACTGGATGGTTTGCTTCAGCAGATAGAGATTCCGGAGTGGAAGTGGGAGAGGATCACCATGGACTTCGTAGTTGGACTCACACGGACTTTGAGGAAGTTCGATGCCATTTGGGTGATTGTGGATGGACTGACCAAGTCCGCACATTTCATTCCTGTGTGTACTACCTATTCTTTAGAGCAGTTGACGGAGATTTATATTTGAGAGATTGTTCATCTGCATGGTATTCCAATTTCCATCATTTCAGACAGAGGTACTCAGTTCACATCACGGTTATGGAGGGCCATGCAACATGAGTTGGGTACTCGGGTGGAGTTGAGCACATCATTTCACCCCCAAACGGACGGACAGTCCGAGCGCACTATTCAGATTATTAAGGATATGCTCCGTGCGTGTGTGATGGAGTTTAGAGATTCTTGGGATCAGTTATTGCTAGTGGCAGAGTTTGCCTACAACAACAGTTATCAGTCCATCATTCAGATGGTGGCATATTAGGCTTTGTACGGTATGCGATGTAGATCCCTGATGGGTTGGTTTGAGCTGGGTGAGGCTAGATTATTGGGCACAGACATGGTTCAAGACGCCTTGGAGAAGGTTAAGGTGACTCAGGATAAAATTTGCACATCCCAATCCAGACAAAAGAGTTATGCGGACCGGAAGATTCGTGATGTTTCCTATATGGTTGGTGAGCGGGTCTTGCTTAGGGTTTCGCCTATGAAGAGCGTTATGAGATTTGGGAAGAAAGGAAAATTGACTTCGAGGTTTATTGGTCCTTTTGAGATATTGAGATGTGTTAGGGAGGTTGCTTATGGGCTTGCCTTACCTCCCAGCTTGGCAGGAGTTCATCCGGTATTTCATGTTTCCACGCTCTGAAAGTATCACGGTGAACCGTCAAACTTGTTGGATTTCAGCTCAGTCCGGTTGGACAAGGATCTATATTATGTTGAGGAGATAGTGGCAAAATTGGACAGGCATGTTCAAAAGCTGAGGTCCAAGAAAATTGCATCAGTGAAGGTTTAGTGGCGGGGTCTGCCGGTCAAGGAGGCAACTTGGGAGACCGAGCAAGATATGCGCAACCGTTGCCCTCATCTTTTCACTACTTCAGGTATGTCTCTATGCTCGTTCGAGGACGAACGAATGTTTTATGATGGGGAGGATGTAACGACCCGGCCAGTCGTTTTAATAATTAACGCCCCAATCACCTATTAACTGCTTTTCCCATGTTTATTTCTGCTATTGTGAATTGCCGGGAGGATTCGTTTAGAGTTTCAGAGTGTTTTGGGACACTTAGTCCCTCAATGAGAGCTTAAGCTTTAGAACGTGGACCGTAGTCGGAGCAATATAAAGATGACCTCGGAATAGAATTATGTCAATTCTGTTAGCTTCGTTGGGTGATTTCGGGCTTAGGGGCGTGTTAAAATTGTGTTTTGGAGGTCCGTAGCTTATTTAGGCTTGAAATACCGAAGGTTGAATTTTTGAAGTTTCCAGTTCGATTGTGAGATTTTGATGTAGGGGTCGGAATGGAATTCTCAAAATTGGAATAGGTATGTGGTGTCATTTGGGTCATGTGTGCAAAATTTCAGGTCATTCGGATGAGGATTGGTAGACTTTTTGATCGAAAGCAGAATTTATAAGTTTTGGAATCCTTAAGCTTGAATACGAGGGTGATTTGGTGTTCCGGCATTGTTTTGAGTATTCCAAGGATTGATGCAAGTTTGAATAGTGTTATGTGACTTGTTGGAATGTTTGGTTGATGTCCTAGGGGCCTCGGGTGAGTCTCGGGTGCTTAACAGAATTTGAATTGGACTTAGGAAAAATCTAAAGTTGGCTGAACCTGTCATAACTGCACCTACGCATGTAAGACTGCAGGTGCGGCACCGCAGAAACAATATGAGCACCGCAGGGGCAATCTGAGGCCCAAGTGGAGTTGGTCGCAGATGCGGCCCAGGAACAGCATAAGCGGGACCGCATCTGCGAGAATATGGTCGCATGTGCGACAATGGTTTGTTTAATGAAAAGTCGCAAGTGTGGATAAAAGGCCATAGAAGCACGATTGCAGATGTGGTAAGTCCCTCGTAGGTACGAGAATCACTGGGCAGTAAAAGGGAAAAACGAGGGTTCGAAATCAAAACTTGGAAAAAAATAATTTGGAGCTCGGTTGGGGGCGATTTTTTGAGGGTTTTTGAAGGAGAAACTTTGGGTAACGATTTCTATCTTGATTTTGATCCTAGAACTATAATCTATTGTTGTTTTCCTCTTCTAATTAAGGAAAACGGGAGTAAAAGTTTTGAAATTGGGAGAATGCTTCCCCAATTGAAAATTTGGGTTTTGAGTGGGATTTTGACATCGGATTTTGGTGATTTTTGTTTGAGTGCGTTCGTGAGTGATCGGGGGTTCTGAATTTTAATAGTTTATCCAATTCCAAGATGTGGTCCCGGGGGACTTTTTGGGAAATTTTCTTAATTTCATGTGCTAGCTTTGAATTAATTAGTTAAATTAGTTACTTGAAGTTATATTTACATTGAACAGATTTGGGCCATTTGGAGTCGGGTACTCGTGGCAAGGACATAATTTCAAGTTGATTGAGCTGGTTCGAGGTAAGTGGCTTGTCTAACTTTGTGTGGGGGAACTCCCCTTATGATTTGGTATTGTTTTTATATGAGTGTCGTGTATATGAGGTGACGAGTGCGTATACGTGCTAATTGTTGAAAATCCCATTTCATTAAGCTAATACCTATATTTTCTCGTAATTTAGCAAATACTTGTACTTGAAGCTTCTTGTTTAGGATAGGAAAAACATGCTTATGTGGCATAAATTACTTACATGCTTTAATTGTCTACTTGTACTCTGTGCAACATGTTAGAGTAGAAATTCCGGTTAATTTTTTGAATAGAACTGTATATTCTTCTTAGATGTTTGTGCGTTTACTTTGGGACTACGAGAGAATATCTCGGGAGATCCCCCCGCTTGTTTACTTTGGTACTACGAATCGGTATTTCGGTATATCCCCCTGCATATTTATAATTGGGACTACGGGATAGCACCCGACATGTTCCCCGTACTGGATATTTACTTTGGGACTACAGATTGGTATTCCAGGAGTTACCTTGCACATTTACGTTTGGGACTATGTGACGCTATCCTGGGAGATCCTCTGTTGCTATTTATGTGTACTGAGTTAGATTCCTTCTATGATTTTATTCCTTATAGACAGTTAGCATTTTAATTATATTGTCGTATTCTATACTGCTTCACCTTATTTTTCATCTATAACCAGTAGAGAACTAACATTCCTCTTCACTACTCGATCGAGGTTAGGTCTATCACTTAGTGGGTACTGCTGCGGTGTACTCATGCCCTTTCCTGCACATGTTTTCGTGTGCCGATCCAGGTGTTTCGGCTCAGCCATACTATCAATGAGGTGAGGCGATCTTCAGAGACTTCGAGGTATATCTGTCGCATTTGCAGACTGGGGGGTCCCGCTCTATTCTCCCCTCTAGATTTAGCTCTCACGTGTTTACTTTTGTTTAGACATTATGGAGTTAAAACACTTGTAGTTATTCATCAGCTTGTGATTTCATTAGATTCCGGATTTTGGGAGTTGTTTCAGTTTGACAGTTTATATTTGCATATGCCGAGCGGTATCTTAAACTTTTATTTATGTTTTATACGCAATTTTTGACTAGTTTTATCTTTTATTTTTGTTTTCCGCAAATTGTTAGGCTTACCTAGTCGTATAGACTAGGTTCCGTCACGACAGTTCAAGGAGGGCGAACTTGGGTCGTGATAACATTATTTCTCTTGGCATGTTGGCCGTGTTTCATACTTCCATTTCATATTTCTCATTTTCCATTTCATGTTTTGTATGTCATGTTTCATATTTCATGCACACCTTTTCACATCTTAATAGTTCTTACACAATTGTCATTAGATTTCATTTGAAACAAATCTTAAAGTCAAGGAATTTAGATTTACAACCCATACTTTGAACACATTCTCAAATAGTAGTACAACATAACAAGAACATTTTAATTACATATTGAGCACATATGTCTTTTGACACACGCTTATTTGGATAATTGATTCATAATCAACAACTCGGGACTTACAAGGACATTGTGGGGTTCAATTGTAAGAGAAGAGTTTAGCCAACATACCTCAATTTCGTCCCTTAATGTACTACAATGATGCACTACACTAAGAAACTTTAATCTACAACAACAATATTCAATGGGAACAATATTGGTAACAAATTCCATAGTTTATGCCATTTAGACATTTTATCAAACACCTATCAGGAATAAACCTATACATCTCATAACCATAACATTAGTTCATCCAACTACCACCATTATCCAATAATTTTTTTTACCCTTAAAATTTGATAACAATTGAATTTATACGCGGTTTTAGGGAAACATGATATAACTTGATACAAATTAAGAAAACAAATTAATATTGAGATTAACGATAAAAAAATAAACACAAATTGAATAGGCTTAGCCTCTGAGTTTGATCACCCTTGTGCCAAGAAACGTATCAACTAATGTTAGAACTAATTAACAAGGGGTTAAGAACTAGAAATAATCAGTATACTTCTCTTTTTATGCGTGTTAGAATGTGTCTTACAAATGATCAGGACCCTCCATTTATGCAATATGGGTGTTCTACTCTTGGTACAATTCTATATAAGATAAAAAATCTCATGATTTATTAGTTAATCGGCCTCTTCTTGGTACGTACGGAAATTTACGCAGTGATCTTCGACCGATTGTGGATATTTCAGATTTTTTTTATTTGGCTCAGTACATTTCCCTCGATCTTTTTTGGTCTCAATCTTTCTTGTTCTCTGGGTCACGAGCTCAACGATCTAATTTTTTGCCTTGGTTCGATATAACCCGAGCTCGAGCTTTGAACTTGAAATTATGGTGGAGCCACACCTTGAAGCATTAATCTTAGGAGGGTGCCCGATCGATGTTGATTTCAAGATCGAAAAAACTTCCTCGGTACCGGGTCGATGCGAGCCAAACCGCAAAGTGGTCACAGACCTAACTGTCGCGCCCCCTTTTTCTCGCGAAATTGGACATTTGGAGGGACAACTCGTTCCTTTTGGGAATTGGGTTTGCATTTGACGAGTCACCACCTAATGATTAGGGTGCATTAGGATACCAAAAGAGCTTGATTTGGATAACTAGAGATAGGGTAAGGGCTTGAAATTATTCTAAGGGGAAGATATTAGGCACCCCAAAGAATCCACTAGTGTGGTTCCCGGCCAGACAATTATTGTGAATTGAGGTGCAATTAACGTATAGAAAGACAAGGCTCAAATAAGAGGGGGATTTCAACACATAATGGTTTGAAATTAAACAATGTTTGAAAGAACAACTAGAGAAGCTTATTTTTTTAAAATAAAGAGCTAAAAGGCTAAAAAGAAATAAAGAATAAAAGGAGGAGGTCCTAGGTTTATTAAAAATACAGATCAACCCACACAATACACGATAATCACTCCTCAATGAGGGGCTACACGTGATATTATCATGTGGTCATCATATCCATATCTACCCATCCCACCCCGTTAAGGTATTTGAAGCACGAATTGGTATCAATTACTTATTGCATGCTATTACCCATCTCACCCCTATCAGTCCTGGTGGCTCTTAGGACTACTAATCCTAAAAGGGAAAGATATTAGGCTTATTTGGAGTTTCAAAGGTAAAAATTATAAGGTGACAGACAAAAACATATATTTCATATTTGGGAGAAAAATATAACAAACAAAGGCTCACACATACCTCCTTAAACAAAGAAAGCATATAATTAGCATGACTCGAACATACTGTTTAGGTCTGATTAAAATTCCAAAGGCAAGAGAGATTAAAAATTGAGGCAGACTGGTTTATTACATAACTTAGATATGAAACCCGACTCAGGCCTGTCTGCTGGTTGTAATAGAAACAGATTCAGTGTATAATTATTACTCTAAGGCTTGCCTCAGTGTTAAGACGGGGTCCTATAGACATGATATCTACTGAATTTAGAAGGTGATGAGATAGTAAAACTTGAAATGAATTGTTTGGGATCCTTTAGGCATGCTGGCTAAAATCTGTTAAGTGAGGGACTTAGGTTAAGAGATGCAGAATTAAACATATTGATTACAGGTTCTGCATGTGATAGTATATATTATTACTGATTTTACATCGAATGAAGCGCATCAGATTCATTTAGAAACTCCTATAGGCATGTTTTCTACATGTCGCTAATTTTAGACACTTTAGACGTAGTATCTGAGTGCAAAACTTGTTTTAAACCTTATAAACATGGTATCTAAATGCAAAACTTGTTTTAAAGCTTATAGACATGGTGTCTAAATGCATAAACTTATTTTAAACCTTATAGACTTGGTGTCTAAATGCAGAAACTTATTTTAAACCTTATAAGAAGGGTACCAAAATGTAGTTTGAATTATGCAGAATGACATTAGAACAATCCTATAGGCATGATTTCTAGGTGAAGTTGAATATGCAGAATCATAATAGTCCTATAGGCATGGTTTCTAGGTGGAGCTTGAATATGCAGAATTATAACATCCTTATAGGCATGATTTCTAGATATAGTTGAATATGCAGAATTTAATGCAGACCTATAGGCATAGTTTCTAGGTGGAGCTTGAATATGCAGAATTATAACATCTCTATAGGCATGATTTCTACCCTTGCATGCATAGTTACCCATCCTTTTTCACTAGCCGGCCCCAATTATTCATTACAACTTATTACAAACTAGAATAATAAATTACATCAGAAAAGTACAAAGCAAAATACAACCAGAGGAAGCCTGATTCTTGATTCCTCTCTGAGTTATAAGATAGATCCATTCATAAACAATTGATCCAAAGCCGTTCTCCAATTTAAGTGTGTCAGAGTTCCCTAAAATCCTCAATGGGACTCTGGGCAGTGCTTACACCCAAATTGTATCACCAAAATAGGGACAAGTGCAGTGTGGAAGTGCCAACCCTCAAGTGTCCAAGTTCAGAGGGAGCTCGATGGGTCCCAAGGCAAGGCTCACAAGAGGGGGGGGGGGAACTTAGATCTAAGAGAGAGTTAAGTGAAGAAGTAGAGTTTTAATAACTAAAGCAGTAAAGAAGAGGGAAATAGGGGCTAGGAAACAGCCATAAACAAATTGATGATTTCACACAAGGGGTTTCAGGGGGTTGGGAAATTGCCAAAGAGCCTATGTAGGCATTAGTTAATTCTGGGCATGCACAACAATAGGGAGTGCTGTTATGCCTACACAATCAACCAGAATACACACATATAATGGTAACATAGAGGTTATGATCCCAGGGGAATCAATTAAGAGTCATAGACATCAATGCTTAATATTGTCATGCATAAAACAAAGCCATCAGTATCAAACATATTAGGGTAGGGGTTTAGGATGCATGACATATTCAGAACAGGCAGAGGGAACTAAAACATGCTT
>MU677498.1:389-34126 GCA_026770625.1 Nicotiana glauca
CACCCTTTTTCAAGTTATGCACACTAAATAGGCACATTTAATTGAGGATCCTATCAATTAGCTACAACAAGAACATAGTTAAATAAATAAAGATTAAAACTGGAAAATTTGCATTAACATAAACGAGAAGTTCATCCCCCCAATAGGTTCCATCAAGACCTTAGACAAAGGAATTAGCTACTCATAACTATGGGTAAATAAACTAGAATAGAATTCATCATCAAAAACAAAAAGAAAAGAAGAAAGATGTTGGGAAAGATCCCTCACAATAGTTTTTCCTTCCAAGATAACTTAACAGTGACTACTAGCCTCCTTTGGGCGAAGTTTATAGTTTAAATAGGATTTAGGTCTTAAAAATCCCGTTTTTACACTTCAGTCCCTCAACTTTACGGCGCCTGCCGCGGTTCTGCCGCGGTCGCGGTGGAACCGCAGCCAAGCCACCCTTATGAATCTCAAAACTTCAGCAGCCCTCACCCACCACGGTTCTGCCACGGTCGCGGTAGAACCGCGGCAGAACAGTATCTCTGATTCTTCAGGGCTGTTCAGGCGTGGTTTCCATGGAATTTTGCATATATGGCATTTTTCTTCTACTTTTGACTCCAAAATTGCTCATTATCCTTCTTTAACCATTTTGTACCTACAATTCATGGAAAATACTAATAAGAGCATTTTGTCATCATATATATTATCAAAACAACTTAAAAATGTGATTGTTTAGGGCATGAATATAGTAAAATTCACCTATTATCACTTTGATAAGCCACCTAATTTATTTTGCTACATTTTATTTGTATGGTCAACTCAACCGCTTAGTTTAATTTTTGCACTTTAACTATATCTTCTGCATGTTTAATTATTTTATTGTTACTTGCTTTCCGTCCTTACTCTTATTTAAGACATTATAGACTAGTAGACTCTTGTACTTGTTCTGGTTTGTATCTCTGTTCATGTACTCAACGAGGTTTTATATAGACACTCCCACTTAATTAAACCATATATTTTACACCCCGCCGATACTGCATATTCCTCATTCGCTCTTACATGCACGACACATCATATCCACATCAGATAATAAATACCACGTCAGAAAAGGAAAATCAGAGGCGGAAAAATCTCCTTTACCTGTTTTTGCTATCTGTTTTCCTTCGAACCACATTTACGTTCCCCCCTGTTTGCTTGGGATTTGTCTAAGTAAAAGAGAAAGAGAAGTAAGAACAGTGGAGAGGAATTTGCGGTAAGAAATTTTGGAGTGGAGACATCAACGGGGAAGAAGGGAATTATGTGCAAATATAGTATTTGTTTTTTTCATTTTTTTCATCCTTATTTTTGTCTCTTTTTTAAACTAGTCTATGAGTTCACGCGCTTTATACCCATAAATTACACATATTTTGTCCAACTCTACCCTTAAATTACCACATAGCCAACAGTCAAAGGGTTTAAAACATACTCCTTCCGGTCCAAAATAAATATTCCCTCCGGTCCAAAATAAGTAATTTTTTGGCATTTTTCTTATGGTTCAAAATAAGTGATTTTTTCAGATTTCAAGAATGAATTAATTATTTTTTTCCTATATTGTCCTTGGAGTACATAGTATTGGAATATGTGTTAGGAATATTTATGTGAGATAGTAAAGGTTAATATGGTCAATTCCATTACTAATTAATGCTAAAAGGTGGAGTTCTTAATCTGTGTGAAAATATCCAAAAAATCACTTATTTTGGACCCGGAGGGAGTAATTTTTTGATATTTTTCTTGTGGTCCAAAATAAGTTATTTTTCAGATTTCAAGAATGAATTAATTATTTTTTTCCTATATTGTTCTTGGAGTAAATAGTGTTGGAATATGTATTAGGATTGTTTATGTGAGATAGTAAAGGTTAATATGATCAATTCTATTGTTAATTAATACTAAAAAATGAATTTCTTAATCTGTGTGAAAACATCCTAAAAAATTACTTATTTTGAACAGGAGAGATTAGGTTTTAATCACCTAGTGTTTGCGCAAATTGTGGGATCTAGGGTTTAGGGTTTGGGGGAAGAGAGATAATGATCTATATATATAGGTTCAGATTTAAGCGTTAAAATATCATGGTATAGCCAATTTTCACACTAGTCAATGAAAAATAGTCAGCGTTTACCAAGTCAATGAAAAATAGCCACTATTTTGTTGCAACAGGGACCGGTCCAGTATAATATACGGGAGTTCTGGTGCATTTGTGTACGAACTCCAGCATATTATGCTGGACCAGTATACTTTGCTAACTCCTGTAAAATTTGCGGGAGACTGGAGCAACAATGCTCCAAACTCCAGTATATTATACTGGACAATTATACTTGCTGAAACTCCCGTAAAATTTTGATGACTTTTGAAACTTGGCTATTTTTCAATGACCAGTGGTAAATTTGGCTATTTTTTAATTTCTCCCGATTTAAGCCTGAGCCAAAATTTGGAATGAGCTCACACATAATAAGAATCAAACCTGAGGCCCAAAGGCAAGCACAGATTTATTATTTATTTTGTATTACATTTTTATTTCTTTTTATTTTACTTTATCTTTTATTTTCTATATCTCTGTATCTATGGAGACATTATTTGAAATTTCTGAATATAGAAATAGTAACAATTACTTTCTGATTCAATAAATATAAAGCCACAAAATTTGACTAGTTAAATTTAATGTTGTACATAGGTTGGTCGGAAAAAAATTCCAAAGAAGTCTGCCGTAGGTTGAAAATTATAATTCCAAAAAATTATGACCACATTAAGGAATACAAATTCGGACATAACATCTTCAATTACACGTGTAAAAATTTCATTGGTTTAGTTAAATATGTTCTAATTTGTTGACTGATTAAAGGAAGTTAGAGCAGAGAATTTTATCTTATGTCTCCTTCTGCTTTTGTTTTCTTCCTTTGCTGTTCTTCTTCTTTTGAGGAATAAAAGGAGGGGAAAAAAATAAATAAACAAAAGAACAGAGTTGTAATATGGAGGGAAATTTAAGTAATGTGATCAAATATTGGATTGAAGGAGAAATTGAAACTTTTATTAAGGTATGGTTATCAATTTATGCATCACTATGTTACTGTTATTTAGTTACTAAAATTATTCCAAAAGGTTTATTTAGGCTCTTATCTTTTCTCCCTATGATTTGTATTTTCCTATATCTCCCTCTCAAAATTAACTCTGTTCATCTTTGTGGTAATACTGCTTTTTTCATTTCTTGGCTTTGTAATTTTAAGCTTCTTCTCCTTGCTTTTGACCAAGGTCCACTTTCTGATCCTTCACTTTCTATCACTAAATTTCTAATCCTTGCTTGCCTCCCTGTCAAGATTCAGCAAAAATCCCAAGAAAAATCTGAATTTTATATGCAAAATGGGGTTAATATAGGTAAACTTCATCAAAATGGCCATTTTCGTAAAACCCCATCAACAAAATCAGCTGAAAAAGTTTCTGATGTACAAACAAGAAAGGATTTTGACAAAAATGGCCATTTTGAAGAAACCCCATCAACAAAGTCAGCTGAAAAAGTTTGTGGTATACAAACAAGAAAGTTTGACAAAAATGGCCATTTTCAAGAAACCTCATTAACACAGTCAGCTGAAAAAGTTTCTGGTATACAAACAAGCAAGGATTTTGACAAAAATGGCCATTTTCAAGAAACACCAGCTCTCAACTCAGCTGCTAAAACTGAAAATAACCCTTTTCAAGATGGTCATTTTCATGAAACCCCATCTCAAAAATCAGCTGAAAAATGTACTGGTGTTCAAATTAGGAAGTATAGTCATCAAAATGGCCATTTGCAAGAAAGGCCATTTCTATCTTCCGGAAAATCCAAGTCAGTTCTGAATTATGGCATAAAGGCACTTCTTTTTGCCTTAATTATTAGAGTGTATGACTATAGTGACTACATACATCCCTATATCATTTTGGTTATTTATTGCTTCCACGTATACCTTTGCTTAGAAATCATTCTAGCCATTGTTTCGGGCTTGGCCCGTGGGCTTCTCGGGCTTGAGCTCGAACCACAGTTCAATGAACCATATTTATCTAGCTCGCTCCAAGATTTTTGGGGCCGGCGTTGGAATCTCATTGTCACTCGTATCCTTCGCCCCACGATATACAATCCAACTCTAAGCCTCTCCACGAGCATTTTGGGCCGGAAGTGGGCCCCACTTCCCGCCGTGATGTCAACATTCGTTGTATCGGGCCTAATGCACGAGCTGATATTTTACTATTTGGGCCGGGTGAAGCCCACTTGGGAAATCACCTGGTTCTTTTTGCTACATGGAGTGTGTTTAAACATTGAGATTTGTGTTAAGAAGGCGATTAATGGCGAGTTTAAGCTGCCAAAGATTATCGGGACGATCTGGACAGTTGGATTTGTTATGATCACGGGTTTCTGGCTGTTCTTTCCTCGGTTGTTAAGGTGTAATTCTGATGTTAGAGCATTTAAGGAGTACGAAGCTATTGGTGCATTCTTTAAAGATGTTATAAAGGCTGTGAATTTAACATTTTTGAGATAATCCATCAACATAAATTCATTTACATTTCATGTATTGTGTTATGCGTAACAAAGATATACATTATTTGAAGTCGAAAAGCTAACGATGAGATTTCAAAAATTCAGTAAGTGTTATGCTTGAGATTCAAACCTAAAACCTGAAATAAATTTTGAAATATAGATTTGTCACTATAGTAAAAGCTTTCTTTATATTAATGGAATAGAATTTTTACATTCCTATGCCATATAGGAAATTATATTACCCTCAATGTTTAAGGTTTGATATAATTATATTTAGTATACCTAATTACCAATTATATATCATTAATGGTTTTTAAGGGTATTAATTATACTCCAACTTTAATGGTACCGCATACTCCTTCTAATACTACTCCCCCCACGTTTCTCTCTCCAATTCTGATACATTCATCCACGTTTCCCTCCCACACCGACGATTTCTGTATCAAAATCTCATTATTTCTTCCATAGCCAAGGCTTTGAATTCGAATTTGGATTTTCAAAAGACATTATTTGTTTGGATTGGATATTGTTGCAAAGATTTGAGAATTCTCTCTACTTCGTCTCTCTATTTCGCAATCCCAAATTTCAGTAATATAAGAGGAAAGGAAAAGAGAGAAGCAATTCCATCATTTACAGCCATTAAAAAGCTTTGAAGCTTTGAATTCTAATTTGGATTTTCAAAAATTATTATTTGTTTGGATTGGGTGTTATTGTAAATAATTGGGAATATAGTTTGGAGTTCATATCTCAATTTTGAGAGGTTTTAGTGAAGATTAGACTTGGTTTTGGCTGAATTTCAGATTGAAGCTCGAAGAAGAAGAAGAAGAACATGACATACATTATATTGCAGAAATTGTAGAAAAACTGTAAAAAAAAAAAATTGTAGACTGTTATTTATTTATTTTTAGCTTTGTTTTTTTGTGTTAAAAGTTTTGATGGGAGCTTGTTATTCCACTTCATCTGTTTTGGAGCTAACTTGTGCAAAGGAGAAGATGTTTTTTAAGTTATATATATTATTATACCTTCAAATTCAAGAAGTATGGTTGTATTATATTTAAAGAAGCGTGATTTGTAGAATAGGTTGAATGTGAGGAACAAGTCAAATAAGACTCACAATGACTTGTTTTCTACATTTAATCTACAACAAAACTATATATCATTTGAAAAATTAATATGAAAATAGAGAATTTCAATGTTTCTACAAATTATCTACAAAATATCTACAAACTAGGTACATTAAATTTTAATATTCCAATTCCCATTCAATTTTAGCATAATTGGGATTTTCAATATAATTGCATTTTTTTCGCAGAAGATTTGTTGAATTTTTTGTCGTTTTTTATTTGAGAAAACGGAAAACAAAACATCTACAATTAGAATATAAATAATCTACAATTTATCTACAAAATATCTACAAACTGAGTATATTGAATTTTAATATCTCAATTCCCATTCAATTGTAGCATAATTGGAATTTTTGACATAATTGTATTTTTTCAGAAGATTTGTAGAAGTTTTAGTCGTTTTTTATTTGTGAAAACAGAAAATGAAGCATCTACAATCAGAATACAGATAATCTATAATTTATCTACAAAATATCTACAAACTGGGTACATATTTGGACTCGATATGTTTCCCCTGAAATGTATGTTTCACATTTTTTATACATATTTTTGTCCAAAACATTACTAAATCATCCACTTAAATATAATTTTTATACAATATTGTTCAACTTTCATACAATAGGTAAACGAATAAAAGAAAAATAAATAAACAACAGTCTAGAATTTTTCTACCATTTCTGCAATATAATGTATGTCATGTCTTCTTTTTCTTCTTCTTCTTCGAGTTTCAATACAAAATTCAGCCAAAACAATGTCTAATCTTCACCAAAACCCCTCAAAATTGAGATATAAACTCCAAACCATATTTTCAATTATTTGCAACAACACCCAATCCAAACAAATAATAATTTTTGAAAACCCAAATTTCAATTCAAAGCTTCAAAGCTTTTTAATGGTTGTCAATGGTGGAATTGCTAATCTCTTTTCTTTTGCTTTGTATTACTGAAATTTGGACATAATTGCGTTTGATGTAGAAGAATTATAGAAGATTTAGTCGTTTTTTATTTGTGAAATCAGAAAAAGGTTTGAAACACAGTGTATCGAAAAAACAGAGACGCTAAATTTGAAATAAAACAGACGAAGAAGATTAATGTGCGTGATTTGCGTTGTGGAAGATCTGGAAGAATATTTAATTCTCTTTTTTTACCGCGCCTAAATAAGGAATCATAAAGCTACAGTGATTCCTTATTTAATGCATTGTATATATTATGTAAAAATACAATTAGCATAAATGATAATATGCAAACTGTGAATATATTTGATAATATAGTTTCATATATGGTATAGATACAAAAATTTCCCTAATGGAATTATACACAAAAGCTCCTTCATAACATGTTACTCTCCTTGGTCCACGAGATCTGGCCTACAACTAACATCATATAAGGGGCGAAGCTATATATCTTAAAGAGTAGTTAATTGACCAATTTTTATTGAAAAATTACACTAAGTATAAAGGAACTATTTTTAGAAGTATATAATATATATTGAACATCCTTTTTAGGGGAATATTTTTTTATTTTATTTTGAACACTCTTGGATAAATTTCTAGTTTTGCCACTGCATCATATCCTAGTTCAAAGACTTTAATAATAAATGTTAATTTAGGATCCTTTATGTCAAAAATAAACTAGAAAGAGGAAAGCAGAATTTCCCTTAAACGATGTTTACTTTGGAAGAAACATGGAAAGATCCTTGGTATGAAACTATTCCTCCATGAATGGGCCCTACGCGAATGTGGATACCGGCGGAAATAAAAAAAATTATTCCCTCCAGTCCAAAATAAGTAATTTTTTGGCATTTTTTTTGTGGTCCAAAATAAGTGATTTTTTCAGATTTCAAGAATGAATTAATTATTTTTTTTCCTACATTGTCCTTGGAGTAAATAGTATTGAAATATGTGTTAGGAGTGTTTATGTGAGATAGTAAAGGTTAATATGGTCAATTCTATTGCTAATTAATGCTAAAAGGTAAATTTCTTAATATGTGTGAAAACACAAAAAAATTACTTATTTTGGACCGGAGGGAGTAAAAAAATAGTATCTTTTGTAGTTTCATTCCTTATTGTATTTGCCAATGTTGAATTTGAGATGAACTTTTTGAAGTTGTGGTGAGAAGATGTATTTGAAAGAGACCCTTCACCCACGCACAAAAGCAATATAATTACTTTCATATTCTATTTTTTTAATAAAAGAAATACAGCTATCCTGACATATAAAACTGTTTTTTTTTTAAATAATATCCGGTTTAAGCTGGTAAACAAAGAAATATATTTTAATTTGGCCAAATACATACGCGTCTCCTTAAATTGTTGCAAGTTTTTATTTTGATACCTAGACTAATATTTATTTCTATAGACACTCAAACATCATTAAAATTGTGCCTATTAAATACAAATTAATGACATACCACATTACACGAATTTACACTTTTTTGGGGGGCTTGAAATGATGAAAAGGTTGTATTTCCTCTTAATCAAATAAAGACATATTCTAATTTAGGTGTCAAAATGAAAAATATTGTCTAACTTTAAGGGATTGTATATATATTTTGCCTATTAATTTATTATATATTAATGAGTAACAATACATATAATCTGTAGAGTCACAATTTGCTTTTACAATTTAATTATGGAGAAATCCGGAATTGGCGGGGCGGGTTCTGTCTAGACCCGCGAAATTTAAACCCGCCCCGTCCCGCATAGAATTTAAACCCGCATACACCCGCACCGCACTCCACCCGCGTTCACCCGCCCCGTCCCGCACCCGCAATTTTATTTTATTTTTGCTTAATAAAATTTCTTTTATTTTTTAGAAAGCTAGACTTAAATCTAATTTTTTACTATATAGGCCAAACATTTTACGTGTTAATGTTTTGGAAATTACTAATTGATCATACTTTTCCTATTAGTATTTCGGTGGGTTGACTGCTTTTAGGCCCAGAATGGCCCACGAGGCTAGTGTGTGTGTGTGTGTGTATATATATATATATATATATAAATTTTATATACTTTTTCGGCTACCGAATATAAAATATTTTTGGCCACGGGCAAAAAGTGTCTTTGCCCATTTTTCATACTTAACAAAATTTTCATATCATAATTTTTCTATTATTTAGTTTGGACTTAGAGGCTTTGTGATAATCAAAGTATGATACGATTGATTGGTCTTAATGATTGTGAAAGAAAGAGATAGACAGGTGAAATACTGGCTAACAACTAACTGTTAGAGTATAAAATGCTTAAAGAAATTACAAATAATTGGATTAACATATTTTTAAAAGTATTTATTGGACTATGACAATGAGGAGACAGTGACAGTACGTAGGGAAAAAAAATTTGACAATGTTACATGGAGAAAAAGGAGTTATTTAAAATATTAAATCCCCACCCGCGACCCGCCCCGCACCCGTATTTTTTTAAAATTTAAAAATTAAACCCGCCCCGCAACCGCATATTCTCAAACCCGAACCGCCCCGCCAACGTTCAAACCCGCCCGTCCCGCAACCGCACCGCCCCATTGCCATCCCTATCCGGAAATAACATCTGAAATTTCGATGGTTTTCTTTACAGGGAAACGCTTACTTAATTATAAAAAGAACTTAATTTTACATTATTCGATTACTTAAATGATGACTTTAATAAATTATAATAGATTGGTAATCTGGACAATAAGACAAGACACCTATTTCAAGATATTATAATACACACTAAGATTGTACAAATTTTGTATTATCAATGTATAAAAATTATATTGATAGAAGATTATTTGAATTGTTAGTGTAAAAACACTAGATCTGCTTTATATATACCAGATCTCCTTGATCATGTGAAATATATCTGTCCTAATTATTAAATATATCTGAGATGAAGACTAATCTAATTATGTGAACCCTCCCCAACCCCACTTCAAGATGTCCCCTAAGTCAATCATCATTATATATATTTTTATTCTTCTTTCAGAAATTATACTGGCATTCTTAAGGATCCGTTTGTCCATAAAAAAAGAATATTTTTCTTTTCAAAAATGTGTTGAAATTTGGCAAGTTTTTGAAAATTTTGTCGAAAATGAGTTTTTCAAAAACCAAAAAGTGATTTTGACCACTTTTTTCCACAAAAATACTGTTTTCTCCATTCACAAAACAACAATATTTTATTTTTTCAAGTGATATGCCCAAACATAAATTTAAATTTCAAAAACTATTGTTTAACTTAACTCCAAATAATTTTTTTAAATTACAATTTTTATGCCCAAACGCCTACTTAAATCCAGCCATCTTCCCAAAAGAAGAAGAAATAGAAGAGAAATGGAGGGGGAGATCCACAATTTCATAGTGGTATGGGCTATTGTTTTAACATCTTTATGTTACTCTCACACCATAGCCAAATTATTTCCCAAAGGCAAATCAAGATTTCTTGCTATAATTCCCATAGTTTGTCTATTTTTCATTCTTCCTCTCTATCTTACCTCTATTAATCTTGGTTCTACTACTTCATTCTTCATTGCATGGCTAGCCAATTTCAAGCTTCTTCTTTTTGCTTTTGGTAAAGGTCCTTTGTCATCAACTCCACCTTTGCCACTTTCAACATTCATTCCTCTGGCTTGTTTGCCTATTAAATTTCAATCATCATCAACTAAAACCATCCAAAAGAGCACAAAATCAACTTTAAATCTTGTTACCAAAATTGCACTTCTAGCCATTTTGATCAAGGTGTATAACTATAAAGATCATTTGCATCCAAAAATCATTCTCTTCTTCTATTGCCTACACATTTACTTCATGCTAGAGATCATGTTAACCACGGTTAGCACCATGGTTCGAGTCGTGAGTCGAGTCGAGCTCGAGCCACCTTTTGATGAGCCTTATAAGACTAGCTCTCTTCAAGATTTTTGGGGTAGGAGGTGGAACCTCATGGTAACCAATATACTTCGTCCGACCATTTACGATCCTGTCCGATCTGTGATGTCAGACCGGATCCCGAGGAAGTGGGCCCCACTTCCTGCCGTGCTCGCGACGTTTTTCGTGTCCGGGCTAATGCATGAGCTGATTTTTTACTACATATCAAGACTAAATCCGAGTTGGGAAGTCACATACTTCTTTATCATTCATGGGGTGGCTTTAACTCTTGAAATTATGATCAAGAAATTGTTGAATGGCAAATTTTTTGTTCCTAGGATTATCTCAGGACCATTAGCATTGGGATTTATAATTCTGACCAGTTTTTGGTTGTTCTTTCCACCTTTATTAAGGGGTAAACCAGATGTTAAAGGATGTACTGAATCTCTTGCTTTCTTAGAATTTATTAGGTACGGTAAACTAGTTAGTCCTTCCAATATCACATGTCCATTATTGTAAGATTAGGTTAGTTTGATCATTTAGTGATAAATTGTTTACTAAGTGGACGTTTGGACATAAGAACTGTAAAATTCTGGTAAAAGTGGGAGGGGGGAGGGGGAATTTCGAGTGAGAATGATATTTGAAAGTTAAGAGTTATTTTTGGACATAAATACAATTTTTTGTTGTTTTTGAAATTTTATGAGCGAATTGAATTGAAAGATCCTTTTTGGAGTTTTTCAAAATTTTGAGAAATTCCGAAATTCATGTTCAACTGAAAATTAAAAATTTCATAGCCAAACATTAATTTCAAAAAAAAAAAAAATGAAAAATTGTGTAGGGCCAAATGGCCCCTAAATGTCTGTCAACAATACATCATGGGAAAGAGTAGCGTGCAACATACATAATTTATAATTAAAAGAAAAAGAAAGTCTCCTAACCTTAGCTTACGTTAGAAGAATAATGTGAATTTGACTTTGACGGGGTCAAAATCAAGAGCATAAGATATGCGCTATAATATATTTTCCAAGTGCCATTATTTGAATTTTGAATAAATTAGTCAAAATACATAATATATGGACATTCTCCTTTTATAATAAATGTATTATTGTCACTATAGGTAGGTGGTTGAAGTAGTCTATTAATCCTTTTTACAAATAAAAAATAATTAAACATGTTTGAATTTTGAAGGAATATTTATTTCATCAAAAGCGATCTAGTTAAGACTGGCTGTTATATTGTTATTTCTCAAGAAAGATACATGATGAGATGGATGAGATCCATTCACACTATATCGAAGGCTTACTGTAAATTTGCAATGCAAAGAGATGTAAATCAAGAAATTTAAAGCAATTTAATAAAATGTTGTAAACGTTATTAATCTTTATTTTAGAGTTTACTAATATACACTTATTACTTATAGTTGAATTTTAAATATTTGATTTAAGAAATAAGATCTCCTTGATCATGACATCAACAATATTCTTGTTGTGTTTCCACTACTAAAAGTATCATGTCTGTATAAATTGTATGTTAACTTTTGACAAAGACAAAATTAGTGGGCGTGTGGACATAAGAATTGTAAAATTCCAAAAAAAAAGGTTGAATTTCTTTTAAAATGAAAATGGTATTTAAAAATTAGAGTTGAGTGTTTTTTGAATTTTAATGAGTGATCTGAGTAAAAAATTTGAAAATTAATTTTTTGGAGTTTTTTAATTTTCGAAAAATTTCAAAATTCATCTTCAAATAAAAATTGAAAATTTGATGGTCAAACACTGATTTCGAAAAAAATCAAAAAAGTAAAAAAATTCTTATGATCAGACGGGCTCTTAATTTTATCACGAAAGTGCATCTTAAAGTTCAATGACATTAATAGTACAAGACACATGCGATGTTTCAACAGTAGGAATTTTCACATGGCATTCAAATTAATTCTATCATATCTTATACAACCTTGGTATTGAAGGAGAAGAACAATTATACATGTGAAAATTAGCTAGACAAGGTCCATTGTGAATAAAAATCTGAGAAATTAACTTGAATAGTCATCCGCTCAAATAAACAACAGGACGACTCAGTCAAATCCAATAAGTAGGGTCTGGGGAGGGCAGTGTATACGCAGACCTTATCCATACTTCGAAGAAGTGGAGAGGTTATTTTCGATAGACTCTCGACTCAGGAAGAGAAAAGAGACAAATTTATATATACATTAGCTAGGGGCTGTAAATATTATTGGTTGAGCGGTCAAATATGTAAAAAAATTCAAGATCTTACAAGAGTGGACATGAGATATTAGTTGGACTAACTAGTTTCCCATGCTTGAGGAATTTTAAGAAAGCTAGAGATTCAGTACATGCTTTAAGCTCCGTTTCACCCCTCAAAAATGGTGGAAAGAACAACCAAAAGCTGGTGAAAACTATAAAAGCTAGTGCTAATGGTCCTGAGACAATTCTAGGTATCCAAATTCTGCCATTCAACACTTTCTTGATCACAATCTCAAGAGCCAAAGCCAATCCATGAATGAGAAAGAAGACCATGACTTCACCACTTGGCTTTAGTCTTCCAATGTAGTAGAAAATGGCTTCATGCATTAGCCCCGAGATGAAGAACGTCGCGAGAACAGCAGGAAGTGGGGCCCACTTCCTTGGGATACGGTCTGACATTATAGACCGGACAGGATCGTAAACTGTCGGACGAAGTATATTGGTTACCATGAGATTCCACCTTTTACCCCAGAAATCTTGAAGTGAGCTAGCCAAGTAAGGCTCATCAAAGGGTGGCTCGAGCTCGACCCGAGTCACGACACGAACCATGATGCTAATCATGGTCAATATGATCTCTAGCATGAAGTAAATGTGTAGGCAATAGAGGAAAAGAATGATTTTTGGATGCAAATAGTCTTTATAGCTATACACCCTTATCAAAATGGCTAAAAGTGCAAACTTGGTTACATGATTCAAAGTTGACCTTGTACTCTTTTTGGTGGTTTCAACCTTGCTAATGGATGGATTTTGAAACTTTATAGGCAAACAAGCCAAGGGAATGAATGTTGAAAGTGGCAAAGGTGGTGTTGATGATAAAGGACCTTGACCAAAAGCAAAAAGAAGAAGCTTGAAATTGGCTAGCCATGCAATGAAGAAAGAAGTAGTGCCACCAAGATTAATAGAGGTGAGATAAAGAGGAAGAATGAAAAATATACAAACAATGGGAATTATAGCAAGAAATCTTGATTTACCTTTGGGAAAGAATTTGACAATGGTGTGAGAATAACATAAACTTGCTAAAACAATAGCCCATACTACTATGAAATTGTAGATCTCTCCTTCCATTTCTCCTCTTTTTCTTCTTCTTGGAAAATGGATTGAAAGAAAGAGATGAGTTTTGTTTTTTTTTGATAGAAAAAAAACATATTATATGATGGTTGACTTAAGAAACATGTGAAGTGGGGTTGGGGAGATATGGCATCTTTCACATAAATTAATTATGGAGTCGTCATCTAAGATACATTTACTGATTAGGAAATATATTCTGCACATGATCATCACAATTTGATTTTTTTGGAAAGAGTTTTAATTGCTCTTTATACTTTCATTGTAATCTTGAGTGGTAAGTACTCATTCTTTTTTAACCAAGGTTATCGGTTCGAGTTCTTAGTTATAGAATCGCCTTTGTTAGGGAACGTTTTACCCCCAATGTAAGACTTTCCGGCATAAATCTATATTTAATCGAGCCCCAATATGAATATCGATTGATGGAAAACCAAAAAGTTATTTAGTAACATAATCTATAGGTAATAGTAATTAGTAAGCGTAGACCATTTGAGAAAATAACTCTTTATTGTTCTTTTTCTATGTAAACAATAAACGATCCAAGTTATCCAAATATAGCCTGGTTGGCCAAGCTTTTGAAATGGAAAAAAGTTCTTTTGAAGAGAAGTAGAAAAAAATAGCTTCTCTCAAAAAGTATTTTTCTGAAAATCACTTTTGAAAAAAATACACTTAGAAGCAATTTTTAAAAGTTTGGCCAAATACTAAATACTGCTTATAAGTGCTTTTTAAATTAGCCAAATACAAACTATTTCTTATCAAAAGTACTTTTGAGAAAAAACGTTTATCAAAATAAGCTGATTTTTGTAGTTTGGCCAAACAGGCTATTACAATATATAATTTTTTTCGCTATCAGTATACTTTAATATGTTATAGTTAATCAATTATCATTTTAAGTTACTATATATATATATATATATATATATATCTGTGTGTGTGTGTGTGTGTAATAATAAATTTGAAATAGCTACTCCTATGGTCGATTTGGTTCGAGTTTTTTCTTTTTAAAACCAAAATCAAACCAAACTTGATCGATTTTTAAAATTCAAAACCAAAACCAAACCAAACCAAAAAGTATCGGTTTTTTGGTCGATTTGGTTTGGTTTTCAGTTTGGTTCGATTTTTCGGGTTTTTATGAACACCCCTAGTATAAATATAATATCCCTTTTGATTAAAAAAAAATTACCTGTAATTACGTTTCAAGTAATTTGGTTGTATAAATATAATATCTCTTTTTACAAAAAAAAAAAAAAATCGGTGAAAATAAAAGAGGAAAACGGAAAAAGAAATATAAAAATCTTTATAGAATCAAATTTTTTATTCAAATTGTATATGGTGACAAAAGATCATTTCTTCGCCACACGAGCTACCCAATTGAAATGTTGAACTCATTTATGAAGCATTATTCATTGATAGTGCAGGACAAAGTCGTCAACATTTAAGACCATAACACCATGATGAGTCACTATTGAACAACCTAAGACATGGCCTACTTCAATTGTTTGGTGCAATAAATGGAAATTAATGCTGTTTTAAAGACTTTTTCTAGAGTGTTGGCTACACAGACGGAGCCGGGATTTGAAGATACTGGATTCGGGTTTTTAACCCTTTTATGTTATTGAGTTCTAAAGTGAAAATGTTTACTTATTCAATAAATTTCATAAGACAAATATACAGTTTGCACTAAAATTACTGGGTTCGATTGAACCCGTTATTGAAACTCTAGCTCCGGCCCTGGTTGGCTAATAGGAGAAAAATGACATGCAGATGCACAAAATATTACGCATTTACACAGGGTTTGAAAAAAGGCTGCATCCGTAAGAATGTGATATAAGAAACGTATCCTAACAAACATTAACATTGGTCTAATAGTAGTACTTACGATAACTCCTTAGTGTGCCAGATAGCTACTTTTGTCTGTTTAAGTAGAAGCATAAAAATGACGGATTTGTGTCAAGTATGTGATCACAGCTAGTACCACATTTCTTTTTTTTTGGAGGGCCCTTACAGTGTGAACTGATTTTTCGAAAATTTTACGACAATAACATTTTCTCAATCTCAAGTTGGGGTGAGCTATACGAATTTTCACCGATTATATCATTTCACTTAAGCTCATCAAAACAGATATTGTACAACAACAACAACAACAACAATCCAGTATAATCCCACAGGTGGGGTCGGGGGAGGATAATATGTATGCAGATCTTACCCCTACCCTGAGGGACAAAGAGTCTGTTTCCAGGAGACCCTCAGCTCAAGAAGGCACCAAGAGACAATATATTAGTACTATCAATAGACTCATAATAAAACAACATAGAATTCATAACATAACATAAAATACCATAAAATAATAGAATAACCGCAATATAAAAAATACGGAAAATACGAAAAAGATGTAAAGTATACTAATAACCTACAGATAAAGCTCATCATCAGTAGCTGATTAGTAGCATCCTACGACTAACTCCTAACTGGCCAATCCCACTCTAGTGCACTGTAGAAATATTCACAACTTCCCCTAATCTACAACCTTAATACTCGACCTCCACAATTCCCTGTTAAGAGTCATGTCCTCAGTAATCCTAAGTCGCGTCATGTCCTGCCTGATCACCTCTCCCCAATACTTCTTAGGTCTCCCTCTACCTCTCCTCGTGCCTACCACAGCCAGTCGCTCACACCTCCTCACCGGTGCATCAGTGCTCCTCCTCCGAACGTGTCCGAACCATTTGAGTCTTGCTTTCCGCATCTTGTCCTCCATGGGGGCTACACCCACCTTTTTTCGAATATCTTCATTCCTAATCTTATCCATCCTTGTATGTCCGTACATCTACCTCAACATCCTCATCTCTACAACTTTCATCTTCTGGATGTGTGAGTTCTTAACCGGCCAACACTCGGTCCCATACAACATGGCAGGCCTAACCACTGTTCTATAAAATTTACCTTTCAGTAATGGTAGCACTTTCTTGTCACACAGGACTCCCGTCGCTAACCTCCACTTCATCCACCCTACTCATATACGGTGTGTGACATCCTCGTCGATCTCCCCGGTCCCCTGAATAGCTGACTCAAGGTACTTGAAACTACCCCTCTTAAGGATGACTTGAGAGTCAAGCCTCACTTCCACTCCCGCTTCTGTCGGCTCGGCCACAAATTTGCACTCAAGGTGTTCTGTCTTCGTCTTGCACAACCTGATATCTTTTGACTCAAGGATATGTCTCCAAGCCTCTAGCCTTTCGTTGACGCCGCATTGTATCTCTTCAATTAGGACTATGTCATCAGCAAATAACATGCACCATGGCACCTCCACTTGAATATGATGCGTTATGGCATCCATCACCAGGGCAAATAGGAAAGGGCTGAACACAGACCCTTGGTGCAACCCCGTAACAACCGGAAAATACTCGGAGTCGCCTCCTACTGTCCTAACCGGAGTCTTAGCTCCATCATACATGTCTTTAATCACCCTAATGTAGGCAATCAGGACCCCTTTAGCCTCTAAGAAGCTCCATAAGACCTCCCTATGAACCCTGTCGTACGCTTTCTCTATGTCGATAAATACCATGTAGAGATCCTTCTTCTTATCCCTGTATTATTCCACCATCCTCCTGATAAGGTGGATAGCTTCTGTGGTAGATCGCACCGGCATGAACCCAAACTGGTTGTCTGAAATAGACATTGTCCTTCGCACTCTCATTTCTACCACTCTCTCTCAGACTTTCATGGTATGACTTAGTAATTTGATACCCCTATAGTTGTTACAGCTCTGGATATCGCCTTTGTTCTTATACAACGGAACCATTGTACTCCATCTCCACTTTTCAGGCATCATATTAGTTTTGAATATAACATTAAACAACTCAGTAAGTCATTCCAATCATGCTCTACCCACACACCTCCAAAGTTCAATCGGAATTTCATCTGGCATGGTAGCTTTGCCCCTCCCCATCTTACGTATTGCCTCCATGACCCCATCGACCTCAATGTTCCTACAATAACTTAATTCATGGGGGTTGTCGACATTCCTCAATTCACCTAGTACAATATCCTGATCCCCTTCTTCATTTAGAAGTTTGCGAAAGTAGGTCTATCATCTCCTCTTAATCTGGTCACCCCCCATCAGAACTCTGTCGTCATCATCTTTTATGTACCTCACTTGGTCTAGATCCTGGGCCGTCCTCTCTCTTAACTTATCGAGTCGGAATAACTTCTTCTCCCTGCCTTTGTTCCCTAGTTCCTCATACAGCGCGCAAAAGTTGTTATCTTAGCCTCTGTTACTGCCATCTTCGCCTCTTTCCTAGCTTCTTTATATCTCTCTATGTTCGCTCTCTTCTCCTCATCGCCAGTGCTCCCTGCTAACCGCAGGTAAGCCGCCTTCTTCGCTTCCACTTTACCTTGGACAACTGCAGTCCACCACCAGTCTCCTTTGTGGCAACCGGTGCGCCCGAAGATATCCTTAACACCTCTCTCGCCGCCTTCCTTATACAATCCGCCGTCGTTGACCACATAGTGATTGCGTCCCCATTACTTCTCCAAGCTCCCATTTCCGACAACCTTCCTTCCAACTCCTGAGCTTTATCCTTAGTCGAGGCGCCCCATCTAATCCTCGGGCAGCCTCGTACTGACCTGTGTTTCCTCCTTATCATAATACTAATGTCCATCACCAAAAGCCTATGTTGCGTTGCAAGGGTCTCACCTGGGATAACTTTGCAATCCTTGCACAATCTTCTGTCGCATCTCCTGAGGAGGAGATAGTCAATTTGAGTCTTCGCCACCGAACTTTGGTACGTAACCAAATGCTCCTCCTGCTTCGAAAAACTTGAGTTCGCAATCACTAGATCGAATACCTTGGTAAAATCCAACGGCGAAGTGCCCCCTCTGTTCCTCTCCCCAAAACCAAAGCCGCAATGCACCTCAGTATAACCACCTACAGACGACCCAATATGACCATTTAAAGTACACTTATCCTCTGGTGGGGCAGAGTGTGTGGCCGGGGTCAGGGTATGGGTCGGGAGGCAGGGGAGGTAAAGGGGGCAAGGGAGCCTATAGGTTGATGATCGGGTCATGGAACATAGGTTCGCTAACGAGTAAGTCTATAGAGTTGATAAGACATAAGAATGAAATAAAAAAACATTTCATTAAAAGTTCTCTATATTTTTATTGACATATATTGCTCTAACACAATGAATTTGGTAAGACATTATCAATTGAAAAATAGTATTAACTTAATACCAGGCTAAACTGTGAGTTGTACTAATCTTTATAAGAAGACCTCTTCACCTTTTGCAGATCATTTTTTTCTTTTTCTTTTTTTGGCTTTATGCATCCTGCATCCGAATTACTATTCAGATTCGCGCTGTATTGGTGTATAACCCATTAACAGGGGCAGAGCTAGAGGGTTCGACCGAACCCAGTATCTTTAGTTTGAAACTTGTATTTGTCTTTTAAAAAATCATTAAATATATATAAATTATTAATTTAGAAACGAGTAGCTCAAAATTGTTAGGTATTTGTCAAAATTTTCTAACCATAATTAGTTTTCCTATCTCATGAAGGAAAAGACAATATATTTACCATAATTGAATTTTTCTTTTTCTAGAAGAAAAATATAATTCTCTCATATTTGGCGAGTCCATTTTCTTGTAGGAAAGGTTTGGAGTTCTATAAATTAAAGATTCGTCCTTCTCATTCAGTAGCATCCATAATGTAGCCATAGGGTGCTTGAGAGTCTTATTTAGGGGAAGAACTTTACGGGATAAGTATTAGTGTATCACTTGTGTTTGCATCTTCGTGAGTTTGTTCTTTCGATATTTTGTACTCTCTTTTTATTATAATGGATTGATCATTTCCGCCGTGGACGTAGGTCAATTGACTGAACCACTTTAAATGTTTGTATCTCTTTTGTTGTTTGATTTATGGTCGTTGAAGGTTTGCTTTACTAGCTTCCGCATGACACCTGACTTTTTTCGGTCCTAACAAAAACGACTAAAATTCCTAACCCATAAACTTGAAATACTGGCTCGCCTCTGCCCATTTAAGTGAGAAGCGCTCCCTGCCATATGTCATGTAATTCTGTCGCAGAGAACATTAAGTGCCAAATGTACAGAGCTGATGACAAATTACTGGTAATACTACAGAAATAATCACTTATTATTTCAATTGAAAAGGAATTAACCACTTACATGCTTTTGCTATTGTAATATGTACAACAACAACAGCGACGACGACCCAGTAAAATCCCACTATTGGGGTCTGAGGAGGGTAGTGTGTACACAAACCTTACCCCTACTCTGAGGGAGTAGAGAGGTTGTTTCCGGAAGACTTTCGACTCAAGAAAACGAGAAGAGACAATATATCAGTACCATCAACAGAAACCAAAGGAATAAAACAGCAACATAAAAGCCATAAAATAGATGAAAACAATAGCAATAACCCGTAAATAGACCGGCACTATAAAACGAAAGAGTAGTGAGAACTATTGTAATATGTACAAACGAGATATGATATACATCAACAGAAACCTGAGTTTATGTACCTGATAAAATGAGCTGATTGTTGCAATCCTCCAGCTAACACTTACTCAGAGTTGCTTCTTTTACATACCATTGATCAATGTCAGAACAAATCATTCAAGACTGGCTATTTCTAGAGGTAACTTTCAACATTCGTTTGTCCGTCTCCCCAAGGAAGATGAATCAACTATCATTTTTAAGATGCATTAGCCAAACAATGATCTTTTCCATCGAGTTTTCTATGTGAGACGCCTTGAGAAGACGTATTGAGTAGCCTGCAAGATTGCTGTACTATCAGTTTATATGTAGAGGGATGCTTCCACGCTATAAACGAGAACTTGTCACCATATCGCTCCATTCCTTCCACCAACAACTGCCAAACTAAGGCTCCTGCACCAGCTTTCTTCTTCTTTGCTGACTCATAAATCTTATCGTAAACTATTTTCAGATAAATATTTCTGTCATGTAATCCTTCCTTTTGCGTACTTGAAGGAAACCCGACTTCTGTGAAGAGAACAGGCTTTTTAAGGATCTTTTCAGCTTCACTAATGTGAGAATCAACCCAATGAGATAGAAAATCCACTTTTGCGTCTGAATGTATACCTTGGATCCTGCAACACAACATGGTTTAACAGAATCAATAAGGAATTAGTGATAAACAGATAAGTTGTTGCTGTCTACGCTGCATGTATTTGAAAGAAAACAAGC
Source organism: Nicotiana glauca (assembly GCA_026770625.1). Lineage (NCBI taxonomy): Eukaryota > Viridiplantae > Streptophyta > Magnoliopsida > Solanales > Solanaceae > Nicotiana > Nicotiana glauca. The sequence goes on from MU677498.1 coordinate 21,415, forward strand.
TTAAACTTCTACATATACTACTACTGCTACTACTACCAGATTTGGGTACGAGTTGAAATAAATTTTTTCTGCTTCGACTAACCAACTGTGGGGATAAGCATGGACGGAAGTAAAATCGATGTTGTCAATTGCCGAGTTCTCAATGAAGTCAACTCCAAGTGATGCAGCCCATTTCCCCGGGTTCATTCCAAGGCTTCCAGTTTTTTCCACACCATAGAAGCCCTCGAGTCCAATAGTCACAAGATGCTTCTGATCCAGATTTTTGACAAATCCAGCCATCTCAACGATCCACGCCTGTTCACGAAATCACCGTTCAAGCTAAAGATAAGAAGGTACTAGATGCATCATGACGAGTTAATCTATGCCGGATGCTTTATTTTCCTTGAATAAGGAAAACCAATTTACTACACAAGATTGTTCCACTTAAGATAAGAGCACGTTATTCGCTCTTACTTCAATATTCTGTTTTTCCTGTGTCATTGAGGGGCAAATCTTACAAACAATCTGTATAATCCCAAAAAAGTCACCTGAAGAGCAGCAGCTGATGAACTGGATTCACACCGAGGCTCATTTATGAGTTCCCACGCAAATATGGCTGGTTCTTCTGAATATTTAACTCCACTAATGGAGTTTTTTCTTGTCACAACAGCCTGTCGTGCCCAAAAAAGAGTAACGAATTATAATGTGCTCATTTTATCACATTCAAGTATACAGAAAGAAGTCGCTTAATTAAGAAAGACAAGTTAAATTAGGAGGTTAGTTCGTATACATTGGAGATAAATTTAGTACAATCTCAGTATACAAGAATATGAATAATTGAATAGAACTATCGGAAGTTGAACATGGAAATGCATCAAAAGCTGCTGAAGTTTTCATCGCAAAGTGCTTTTATGACGCCCCTCCAGAAGAATTTCACTGATCTATGTATTTTTCCTTTGTAATTATAATTGGTAAACCAAACAATGACTAATACACTATGTCTCCAAAATCATGTTCTCTTTGATTTGATCAGTAAAACTTTACTGGAAACAAAGAACAATAGCTACCGGCTTTTTCTTAAGGAAGAGAATGGCACAATGATCTCATTTCTTGCATCATGCCTCTTAGTGGGAACTAGTAAGAAAAAAACAATAATATGAAACTTGAGCCTCATACATTTCAGGCTATACGTGTACTTCTCCGGATCCTATGCTTAAAATATGCAGTAATAATTAAAATTCAAATATCTGCATCTAAGACATGATATTGGTGCAACTCCTCAGGAGATTCAGAAGATATATGTCATGTTAGAGCGGATCAAGACTATTTAAGGCATAAAACAGATCTTAAACTAGTTAGCTGCTGCAAAATGTTTATAATACCAATTGGATGCTTTCACATAGTGTCGAACCTTCTAAGCGAACAAAAGATTCTAAAAAACGGATAGTATAAGAAAAGGAAAGAGAGAGCTGGTCGCCAGGAATTAAAAAAAAAAAAAAGCTTTTCCAAGGTATATTGGATTCACATTATTGACTGGAATAATAAGGCTTAATTTGAACATACCTTGACAAAAGACTTGTAGTACGCTTTGACCGTTGGGTTGGTAAAGAATGCATCACCTGATGAAGACACATTGGTACCAGCTTCTTGCGCCCACCTCACATATTGAGCAGTGCCACCATAAGCATTTAAATTGTTTACAAGACTGAGGATTAATCTAATGTTATGCTTCCTTGCCTCAACAATGACATAATCCAATCCCTGAAATTGATAAGATAATTAGACTATTTCCTATAGCAAAGTGCGAAAAAAAGAGGGCAATTTCTTGTACTAGGATTGGACTTGTAAATATGCCTAAACTTGCATCAGTAAGAAAGGCCAAGCACAATAATTTGTAATAGTCTACAAGGACGAACAGAATTCTATGGATATATGCTTGCAGATACAGCGGCAAGATACAACAACAACAACAACGACGACGACGACCCAGTGAAATCCCACTAGTGGGGTTTGGGGAGGGCAGTGTGCACGCAGACCTTACCCCTACCCCGAGGGGTAGAGAGGCTGTTTCCAAAAGACCCTCGGCTCAAGAAGACGAAAAGAGGCAATTTATTAGTACCATCAATAAAAACCACAGAAATACAACGATAAGATAATCGTTAGAAATTGCAAATGCTACACTATAATGTCTGCTTTTTCCACTGGTGGTCTACTAGTCTGTTGTTTCTGTTGCTACTTTCTGCAGCGTTCTTATGGCATTGGATTGATTATGTAACAAAGATTGAATATAATGGATTTTGAGCAAATACTACATAAAAGTTGTATTTTCTGCCATCCACGAAACAATCCGCTATCTACACAAAACTAAATTGCTTGGATCTTCAGAATAGCAGTCGGTACTGATCAGTACTCGTGAATTTTGATATCCTATTTTGCATTACTACTATCATTTGCAGAATACTATGTGTTAGCTATTTGTATTGCTAGATGTAATAATCTAAAGTATTCAAAGCGATTCCAGTAGTCTTTAGCTGATGTTCAATATGTTAAACACCAAAAAATTGAGTCCTTCAATGTATTTGCATTTCCTTTCGGTTTAGATTATGGTTTTCAGCATGCCAACGATTACGCAGATATTGCACGACTGTTCCCACTCAATAATTCCACGATCCACCAATATCGCTATATACCTATGCTGCCATTCCTACAATTCAGAAATACTACTAAATGTGCAGCATAGTATTTAACTATATATCCCTACCTTATTATAAAGACTCAAACTTTACATTTTATTTTCACTAAAATCATCTCTGATTCAAGAATAACAAATCAACATCCCACTCTACACCACTATAACACAGTAAAAGCCACAGTGAAATTTGAAACTTGAATATGATTCTCACTTTGGTGGATTAAGAAACAGCTTCTAAATTTTTTTGATAAGTTACTACAAGTACTTGTGAGGGGAGCCTTAACGTAACTAGTAAAGTTAGGTCATGGGTTCGAGCAGTGGAAACAGCCTCTTGCAGAAATGCAAGGTAAGGCTGCTATCAATAGACAACTTATGGTTCGACCCTTCCCGGACCTCGCGCATAGTGGCAGCTCCGTGCACCGCCTTTTTTCTTTTTTACCAAGTACTTCAAAAAGCCTTATAATTGGTAACAAAACAACTAAAAGACAAATCAAGTGAATAATCAGGGAACCACTATAGATCTTTAATTAAAAGAAAAAGAACAAAGATGAAAACTTTTAATAAAATAGTAGTGAATTACCTTAAAGACTCTTTCATTGAAGACTCCAGGTTGGAGCTGAAGATCATTGGGCCCACCACCATCACTAAAAGCCCAAGTCCTACAAACACTCAAGCCCATTTCAGCACCTCTTCTCAACATCTCAGAGACTCTATACCTTGAAGATTCCCACACACTTTCCTCCATTAACCAATAAGAATTCCACCCATTAATGTACAATTCTTGAAATGCTAAAGACTGAGTCTTTGAGTACTCATTCTTGATCACAAACTGAGTTTTATTAACTCCAACAAAACCCATCTTTCTTTGCCTTAGAAAGATTTTTGGGAAGGAAAAATTAAGGTTGTCGTTGAAGTTCAAGTATAAAAGAGAAAGAATGGTGAAAATGCCTAATGCTGGATATAGTTTTTTGTCCCTCCATTGTGTGTCCATTTGGGAAAGTTTGTTGATTGTTTTCTTGTTCAGTGTTTGTTATAGGGGCTTTATTATTTTAATCCCCCACCGTCTCAAATAAGGAGTAAACTTTTTCTCCCAAAAAATGAGGAGTAGGTGGCTTTTTTTTTTTTGAATTTCTCGCCACCTGCATAAGGCCCATTGAAGAAGAGTTTCTGAAAAAGATTTTTCTTTCTTTTTTTGGACTCTAACACGAGATTTCTGATTAACGACGGAGAAAATTTATTCATCACACCCAGGGGCTGCGGAGCTAGGGTTGTGAGAGCGAGTTCAGCCGAATCCATTATCTTTGGTTTGAACGTTGTGTTTGTCTTAAAAAAATCTATTGAACATGTATAAATTATTAATTTAGAACTCACTAACTTAAAACGAGTAGAATTCCAAATTCATAAATTTAAAATCCTGACTCTGCCTCTTATCACACCATAATATTTTGCAATAAGTAGTTTTATTATTACTCCTATGAGTGCAAATATTGCTATTTATAGTTAAGCATGAGGAGACAAGATCCCTAAATTAAAGATGAATAAATATCCCTAAATTAAATATTTTGTCCCATTATTTGTTTCTAATCTTATGTAAGGAGATTTGGCAACTTTCCACAGGAAAAGGAGATGAACACAAATGCTAAAATAGAGAAGATTCCAAAATTTATGGACGAGGATGAAACGTGTGGTTTAGTGTCCTTTTCTGTCTTGGTTTGAGGTTGTATTTGTCTCAATCTTATTTTCTGTTTAGTGGCTTTTGTTTCCTCTACCAACTTAAGACAAATGGGCTTTGTATTTTGATATGGGCAGTGTTCAGTGGGATTCATTATTTGACATTCGTATTCAAATTCTTAGGTAAAAATAGCACGAACTAGCCAGTTTTCAGACTAATAACTAAAAAATAATCATTGTTTGCAAAATTATTGCAATACAAAAAGTTTTAGTATAATATACTGGAGATTGATGCACATGTGTATGAATTTCCATCATATTATTTTGGAACTCCAACACGCGAAAATTTCAGCATAATATACTGGAGATTGGAGCACCTGTGTAAGAATTTTCGGCATATTATGTTGGACCGGTATATAGTGTTGTATTCTGGCCCGGACCCGGGCCTAAATGAGCCAAACCGGCCCGGGCTCAAGCGGGCTGGGCTTTGGCGGTCTCGGGCTTCACAGGCTCAACGGGTGGAACCAGCCCACGACGGGCCTAAGCCCACTTGGTCCTGGGCTAAATGGATCAGGCTCACGGGCCCATACGGGCCTAACAGGCTTTTTTTTTTATTTTCGGGCTATTTTTTTTGTTTAAGGCAATTTCTTGTAAACAATATATGTATATACTAATATAAATTGCTTATACATGACTATATAAATATATATAGTATATATAATATAGAAACCTAATTATTAAAGTGTTTGAAGAAAAAATAAAATAATAAAACAATAGTAAAACTAAATTATCATGCATAATAAATTAATAACAAAGTAAAACATTAAGCATAAATACGTCTAATAATTTTAAAATAACACAAATTGTCGAAAAATCTTAAATACGAATTTTCGGATGACGCTAAAGACAATACTTTATATGCCTCCTTAAAACATATGTGGTACACCCTGAACGAAAATTTAAGACTCTACCATAGTTCTTGCACTTTAATATTTGGCCTTCTTCATTTTCTTCAAGCACTTCAAAGTGTTGCGAAACAAATGAGCGCACTCTTTCCGAACAAGGCATGATTTAACTTGAAATTTGAGATTGAGACTTGAAGCCTCGAAAATTGGAGATTGAGAGAATGAGAAAACTTTAGATTGAGAAATGAGTATTGAGTATTGAAATGAAGAAGAGGGAGGGGGGATATTTATAGTTTTAGAGAAGGTTAGCTTTTTACATTGCAAAGGAAAAAAAAATAGGCTATTTGTGCAATATGACCGTTGGCAACGGTCATTGGGGGTGGGGCCCTCCTTTTGAAAAATAGGCTAATATTTTGTGTATATATATATATACATTATAGCTTATAAAAAATTGCAAGTTAAAGACAAAAAAATATTGCAAAGAGATATTCAAGGGAATTTGTTATAATTTTTATTACCAAAAATGGCATATCTTTCTTAGTCTTCCTCCCCAAATGGAATGAGCACAACAAGGTGCTAATACCACTATTAAAAGGAAAAAAAACAAAAGAAGATGTGCCAAAGTACAAGTTACACCATAATGACCTGGTGTAACATTATGGCAAAATTCACTATCGAAAAATTGAAAACAAGGTTTATCACTATCAAGAATAATAGGAGCGGCAGGGCAGGTAATAGGTCTGGGTCGGGGAGCCGGGGGAAGAGTAGTAGGTTGGCGACTACTTTCACCAATTTTAGCTTTTCACTTACCACCAAATATTTTTTTCAAAGAAAATGCCATATTAATTACAACTATGCAAACTAAAACACACAAAAATATATTCTTAAAACTTAAGAGTTGGAACGAGTTTACCAAATTGCCGAACAACTTCTTGAAAATTGAAAATCGTTGAAGACTTGAAGACTTGAATACTCCAATCCACCAACTTCACAATTTTTCACGAAATTGCAATAATAAAATAAGCAATTATAGAAGAGAAATTAGATATAGATTAAGAGAGATTGATGCATTGGTAAGTAAAAATGAAAGAATGTGAGGGTATTTATAGTTGAGCATTGGAAAAAGTGTAAGTATATAAAGTTTGGGGGCCAAATGATTATTTTGTAAAGTGCCCAACGGATCAATTTTGAAGGCCAACGGTTAGATTTTAAAAATCTGACCGTTGGTCTTTTTTTTTAATTTAGCCGTTGGAGCCCATTGGAGCCCGTTAGGCCCGGTTGAACCGACCCAGACTTGCCTGCCAGTCCCGAGCTTAGCGGTCCTGGGCTCGTGGGCTCCTTGAACTAGACCGGCCTGCCACGGGCCTTGCGCACCATTTGGGACCAGCCCAATAGGACCGTTTGGCCCGCGCTCTCGGTCCGGTCCCGGACTGGGCCCGACCCACAGTGCAGCATTATCGGTATATTATACTGGAATTTCAGTATATTATGCTGGAATATTTTTCGGATTTTGAACAGTATTTTCGTTCAAATTTATCTTTACATGGAAAGTGGCTAAGTATCTATTACTTTTGAAATAATGGTTATTTTTCAATGACCACTTGTAAATCTGGTTATTTTAGAATTTCTCCCAATTCTTAGAGCTGATACCTAATGAAACAGAGCCTTGACGTAATTGGTAAAGTTGCTGCCATGTGAGCAGGAGGTCACGGGTTCAAGTTGTGAAAACAACCTTTTGCAAAAATGCAGGATAAAGCTGCGTACAATATATCCTTGTAGTCCGACCCTTTCCCAGGCCCCATCGAAAGCTTAGTGCACAGGACTACCGTTTCTTAGAGCTCATACCTAATGAATTAATGAATTGGGATTTGAACCCTTATCTCGAACTATGGAAGGCAACTATTTCATTAAGTGAGCTAGACCTCACTCCTCCTATTAACTTTGTTAAAAATGAAAAAAGAAGAAGAGATTACAACTCAATTGGGTTAATTAACCACGAAATCCAAATTGGGCTGATGCTTAGTTGGGGGATCTCAAACGTGGCCCAACTTGGATGCATAAGGGCAATCATGGACCAGGTAGCTATCCAAGGGGTAAAATTTAACAATTGCCATATTTACAAATGCTAATTGAAAAATAGGTACAATTTTAAAAGTAATAGAAATTTAGTCATTTTTCATCTAAAGATAAATCTTAACGAAACAATGTTCAAAATTCAGAAAATATTCTAGCACAACATACTAGAGTTCGAATTTTTTACATGGGAACTTCCAGCATAATATACTGAAGTTCCACCATAATATGCCGGAATTTCATACATAGGTGCTCCAATCTCTAATATATTAAGCCAGAACTTTTCGTGTGCTAGAGTTCCGGTATAATATGCTGGAAGTTCATACAGTAGTGCACTAATCTCTAGTATATTATGCTGGAATTTTTCGGGTTGCAGCAAAATAATGACTATTTTTTAACGACTTTGCAAATGCTGGTATTTTTTAATTACCAGTCCGAAAACTGATTAGCCCGTGCTATGTTCACATTCTACAAGGCTTTTATTTAGATATTAGCTAATGTATTCTGAACTTCAGTTTTTCAATTTAATTTATTAGGACACAAAGTCCGGAAATTAAGATTCTTAGTCCAAATTTTTAGGACAAAATAATTATTGGCTAATCCATAAATAACAACCCAAAGAATGGCTATTTCTGTATTTCCCCCATGGGCTATCCGTTCCATATCCCCGGCCCCGAAACACCCCCTGCAAATTTCAGTTGTTGAGGCAATAAAGCAAACAGGAGTATCTAAAGAATCAGAAAACATCTAAGAAGAAAGCTAAAATTGGTAAGTTTTCTGCCATTTCTCAGCTGTTTCATGTCTTTATATATATATCTTTCGGCATTTTGCCTAACAAGAACATGGACTTGTACCATTTACTCTTATTATTGTCACTTGAAAACTAGGTGAGTCGCTACTTCAAGTTGTAATCTTTAATGGGTGCTATGAAAGTTAACATTTTGAATTTGGTGATTTGGTTTATACTGGATTAATGGGTGTCATAAAGTTAACATTATTTTCAGGTTATGAACTAAGCATTTTGAATTTGGTTCTTTGATTTATAATTCGAGTTATAAAGCTGATAATCAAAAAAGATTATAATTGGTGTCAGGGGCGAAGCCAGAGTGTGCGATGCGGGTTCAGTCAAACCGAGTAGCTTTTGTTCAAACCCTATATTTGTCTTAAAATTTTTATCGAATATGCACAAATTATTGTTTAGAACCCAGTAACTAAAAAATATTACAATCTCGAACCCATAAGGTTCAAATCCTGGCTCCACCTTTGATTGGTGTTGCAAAGTTACATTTTGAATTTGGCACATTGATTTTGTAATGATATTTTGAAAGTTAACATTTTGCACCCAAGGTTATGGCCTAGTGAAGTGAGTGCAAACCTTGGATATCAAGGCTCACACAAAGGACACTAAGTGATTTTTTCTCAATATGCCTAAGTCTTAATAGTCAGAGTTATTCGGTACTTGTGCTTGTGGGAGGTAGCACGTACCTAGTGGAATAGTCGCAAGCTGGAATTTACGCCGTCATTGTCTAAAAAAAGTAGTGAAAGTTACATTTTGATTTTGGTTCTTTAGTTTTAAAAAATTAACATTTTGAATTGGTTCTCTTATATGGATTTTGAAAGAATAACGGGGCAATTTTGATGCCCTTTTGAATTCGGAATTTGGCTGTTGGTATAAATGTGATAGATATCTTCATAACTGAGTGGTTGTGGATTGAGTAGCACTTTCACTTGTTTCTTTAGCATTATCCTATTCGGCGGGCAATAAGCTCCAGTAGTTTAATTTCTTATATCTAAGACTAGTTCTGAAGTTTTAATCTGATTCAATGATAGGTTTGACATAATTTTAATGAGTTGTGTGTTGAGAAGTTTCTGTTGGACATTTCGGGGTGTAGGGGTTAGGATCATTCTTGTCGTATGTAAAGCAATGATGTTAGGTAAGATAAGTATATTTTCAGGGCTAACAACAAAGGAAACTTCTCATACCAAAAGTTAGTAATACTTTCGCGTCATATGATCATATACTTGTGGAGAATAGGTGTGTTAAGTCCTAGAATACCATAGACATGTGAGTGTTGGCTGTTAAAAATAAGCCTTGTTATAACTTATAAGATACATGGACTACAACATGTAAGTATCAGTATGTCAAGACGGGTATTTTAGGTACATTACGTTCTCTTGTGTAGAAATTTGTTTATAGCACGTAGTTGCTGACAGTTTTTCATGTCATAGACTTACAGTTGTCAGCTATTTTAACAGTTGTCAACTATTTTACTCAGACTCAGCAGGGTAAACACACTTGTAATTGAAGGATAAAATGTGTAATGACTATTTATATTTAGCAGATTCTTCCTACACTTGACAAACTTATCTTGGTGAATCTCCTAATACATAGATATGAAACAGGAAACATTGAGAATAAACGCCTAATCTTGATGCTAGTACGTCTACTGTGAAATGGATTAGCTCTTTAGGTGCTGCTACATCTCTTTGCCTTCTTTCTTTTGCATTTTCTAATCTCCCAAGTTGCTTTTGCACATGCTAATATGTCGACTTATAGTAGGATCAATATGCAAAGCTTGAGATCCTCTATTCTGAAGTATGTGAGGGTTAGGATCCCATTGCAAGTACAGTTTCAAGCTGAAAGTCGGAATGTGTTAAATATACTCAATTTGCAAATACGCACTTGCAGCAGTTCTGGTGCCACCAATCAGGATGAGATAAGAGAACGAGTGCTTAACCTAGTGAAGAAATTTGACAAGATTGATGCAACCAAGGTACAGTCATCTATTTTTTGTTATCAGAGTTTTTCTCAAGCTTTCTTAACGGATAATGTCAACTCTATCTTTTGTTGCAAACTATGAGTCAAATAGTGGTGCTGAATTCTAAATCGTTTATAGGTTAATGAGAGTGCTGATTTCCAGAAGGATTTGAGCCTAGACAGCTTAGATAGAGTGGAACTTGTCATGGCATTTGAACAAGAATTCTCAATTGAGATACCTGATGAAGAAGCAGACAAACTTAAATGTTGTGCTGATGTTGCTCAATATATCATTTCTGGAGTTGAGAAGAAAGATGGGGAGACTTCATAAGTAAGTTATTAGTTAGCGTCATATCATCGAAAAAGACAAGGTTTCTTTTGAACATTTCTCCTGGATAGTTTGTATGACAAGTTGTTCAATCGAAGGATTACATCGTCCTCAACTTTCTTCTAGCTCGTCTTTTTAGTTTTATGGATCCATGTGAATGTTTGCTACATTTTCTCACCACAATTTAAGTTATTGATTCTGCAGTGAATAAAATTATGCTTATATATTTCATTGAACTTTTGTGCATCTGGTATTACTATGTGAAAGGCTACTCATATTCTCAGTGGAAATACATGTACCTGTTGCACATCATACATATAAGACACTTGTATTTACATCTCTCTCTCTTTCTCAAGAAACTTGTATTTATATTTCTCTGACTCTCACTCTCTCTCTCTCACGCACACACACACAAACTTGTCGTGGGAGGAAGGACAAGACGAACTGTGGGCTACTACCAGCATGTTCCGAGCTCATAATCCAACAATCCAATATTTGTGACTGAAGCGCCAACAGAATGAGTTGTTGGACGTGCTCATTTTTTTGCCCTAAATGATGCTTACAGTTTCTTGTTGCTTTTTGTCAACTCTCTTTCTACACCTTTGGGAAACTTTAGAGGTCAGATGAATTGTATCTGTCGTGTAAGTACGGACGCCATGACTGATAGAAGTAAGCTCGAGTCCTTTGTGTTTTCCTCTAAAAGAATGTTCACAAATGGTGTTTCTTGGAAGATGAAGGACTTTAACTAGACATGTTTTTTCCAAGTTTGGAATAGCATGAAGATGAGAAGGAAGATCAATAAGGAATTCTCCATCTTCATCTGTAGTGTTTCTTGCCCATGATCTTCTTGCCTTTCCACTTGATCCACAGAACACAGCCACTGATGCACCTGAAATATGTTGTCATATATATGGTTAGTAGTGAAGTGGAGCCTTGGCGTAACCGGTAAAGTTGTTGCCGTGTGACCATGAGGTCACGGGTTCTCCTTGCAAAAATGCAAGGTAAGGCTTCGTACGATAGACCCTTGTGGTCTGACCCTTCCCCGGACCTCGCGCATAGCGGGAGTTTAGTGCACCGGACTGCCCTTTATATATGATTAGTAGTGAAGGGGAGCTTTGGCGTAACCGGTAAAGTTGCTGTCATGTGACCATGAGATCACGGTTTCGAGCCGTGGAAACAACATCTTGTAGAAATGCAGAGTAAGGCTGCGTACAATAGACCCTTGTAGTCTGGCCCTTCTCCGGACCCCACACATAGCGGGAGCTTAGTGCACCGGGTTGCCCTTTATATATAAAAGATTATTTGTGATTATTCCATTGCAAATTAATATTACTTCAATCAATCAACTATGCCTCAGTAGTATCAAATTGCTGGAGATTTACTATATGAATCCTCTGTATCTATGGTTATTAATTCAGCTTTCTATGGATTAATGTTTGTTAAATTATTTTTACGTTTTTCATTAACCTATTGCAAGTTTTCTCCTTTATCCAATTACCGCTACTACGCTTAAGTTCCAAAGGCTATATGATTTTTCACTGGACATGTTTCTCCATGTAAACTCTATCCAGCTATGGAAATTCATCGCATATGGCGAGATGCCAGTCCATTATTTTTACGGCAAAGGGCCAAATATAACCTTGTACTATGACAAAAGATTTACATATACCCTTCGTTATACTTTGGGTCCAAATATACCCCTGTCGTAATACTATTGGTTCAAATATATCCTCTTCTGTTAAGTTTATCCAAGGTGGACATCTAGTCCTATATGACACTGATATTTGATGAGGTGGCATGCCACCCCAATCCATATATAAAAGACTAAACTTTGAAATAAAATACTTTTCATGGTAGTGATAATGGTGACAATAGTGGAGAATCCATATATAAAAGACTAAACTTTGAAATAAAATACTTTTCATGGTAGTGATAATGGTGACAATAGTGGAGGGGAAAAAAATTTTAGTGGTGTAAAAAATAGAAGGGAGGGGTAAAATGAGTTAGGGGCGCTGAGGTGGCAAGCCATGTGGCATTCAGCTCATCAAATGTCAGTGCCACATAGGGTTGGATGTCCACTTTGGACAAACTTAACGGAAAAGAGTATATTTGAACCAATAGTATAACTATGGAGATATATTTGAACTCAAAGTATAACGATGATACATTTAGACCTTTTCTAATAGCACATGGATATATTTGGCCCTTATCCGTTATTTTTAATATATATATATATATATATATATATATATATATATATATATATATATATATATAAAAAATAACAGAAAGGGACAAAATATATA